>SZWC01013732.1:51619-69699 GCA_023375785.1 Penium margaritaceum | reverse complement strand
GTCTTTCAAGACGCGAAGTGACCCTTTCAGT
Source organism: Penium margaritaceum (assembly GCA_023375785.1). Taxonomy (NCBI): domain Eukaryota; kingdom Viridiplantae; phylum Streptophyta; class Zygnematophyceae; order Desmidiales; family Peniaceae; genus Penium; species Penium margaritaceum. The sequence continues at coordinate 69,668 of SZWC01013732.1, read as the reverse complement.
TTGTGAGCTTGACCCTCATGTTGTGCCTGAGAAGATTTGGAGATAGATTTAGTGGGATACCAGGTGGATCGTATCGATAGGAAAAGAGTTTGCTATGTGGAAAAGCATACGTGAAAGAGGAAAAGGGATAGCCTAGGCTGGGCAATGGAAAAACCCTCAAAGTAGCTTTCGATGTGAGGGTATGGCACAAGAACACAATAAGACGAACGGTGCTACACAGGGCAGAAAGCTAGTGCAAAATGAGCGGCAGAAACACAAAGAAGTTTTAGTCGTGGAAAGGAAGAAGCAAGGGATATCTCCTCCCAAGCGGAGTGTACTTGTGCACTGTTTTCATTGTGCCACTGAGAAAAATCGTCCAAGTTCTTAGGAGAGACCTAGCAGCTTGCAAACAGGAAGCAGAACACATCCAGAAACCGTTCAAGGTGCTCGGTTGTCCGAGTGTAACTCCGAAAGAAGCACCATATTCATGAGGAAAAGCAATCCACATTGAAATGAAGAAAGAGCAAATGCTTAACAACGAGGAAAATGATCCCAGGAGCATGCCACCGAGAAAATGCGTGCGCACCAGAGAGATAGAAGGGTGAGGCTCAAAGTGGCGGTGTAGCTGTCGACCACCAAAGTATGCATGCAATGCAAGTGAGGGGTGTCAGGTCCAAAGGTCACCGGGACTGATGACAAAGCAACACTCCCCCATGGCCCATAGGTGCAACATGACACAATGAATAAATTGGAATTGGAAACAACTTTTTAGGGCATGCAGGCCCATGCAAAAACGAACATGAGCTCTGTGTGTGAGTGCGATGCAAGACGGCAAGAATTTGGCTAAGTCTGGAACGCTGAAAACAAAGAACAAGGAGAGTTTACAAATGAGCCCCTAGCGGGCTTATATAGGGGCGTCGGCAGCTAACCGCACCGGGCCCCGTCACCCCTGCTGAACCTAAATGAATCAACAGGGAGAACACACTGCATACACCACGAGAGGAACAAAGGTGGTCTCCTCGAGGCACCGGAACAGCTCTCCGAGTGCCAGGGTCTCGACCACCGAGAAAACATGAGCAGTGCCAAAAAATCTCGGAATCAACGTCTAGACATCACAGACGGCTTTCCGAACATCGGAAGCCCCACAACAACCATCGGGTCTCCTTGTCGCACCGGTATAGTCCACCGGGTGCGCGGGTCTCAACCTACCGAGAAAACTCTCCTAGCTCCCGACAAGCCCACAGGGCTACCGGAACGCATCGACCGCGTCTAACCGGTGCTGTCGTAGGTGCTGGAGAAGTCTCGGTGCAGTCCGGAGGCCCGTCGTGTCGTCACGCCCTCCTCTCCCATATACTCCGAATGTGGGTATATCGGTAAACTAGCAGTGTCAGTCGTGACGGGTGGAAGCCACACAAACCAACACTCCCCCTGGCTGACATAGCCGTCCACGCCAGAACGAATGAACGAAGGCATGGAACAACAATGTATGGCAAGCCATAACATGCATGAGTCAACTGACACAGACGTACACACACACACACACACACACACACACACACAATCATGTGCTATCCATCTAGGGTCTCCCTGGACACTGGCACAGCCCACCAAGTGTCTGGGTCTCGACCATGAGAGGAGTGATGCACACGCACACATACACATGTCATGCACATGTCAGAGGACAAGATGGTCTCCTCGTGACACTGGCGGTACCAGGGCCCGGGTCTCGACCGCTACGAGCAATCCAACACAATAGTATCATCATCCAAACACAGGGTCAAGGGAGGATCTCCTCGTAACACGGGTGCAACGCACCACGTGTCCGGGTCTCGACCAACAGCTGGCATGCACATGCCACACACAGTATAGCCACACACTAAGACACACGATCACATGGTCTCCTCGTGACACTGCTACAATGCACCAAGTGTCCGGGTCTCGACCAACAGTGTGCTACCATCTATATGCAGCTGTGCAGGTACGTAGCGTGAGGCACGTGCGGGATGCTGTAGATGCTCACAATAGAGCATGGACCTCGCCATGCATCTCCCATGGCGTCGCGTCAGGTCGAGGTCCACACAACACTCCCCCTGGGCAGATGAATCTGGCAGCGATGTCCTCGATGGAGATGCTGATGTCGTAGCTGAACAGATCCTGGGCGATGAGTCATGTGGTGTATCCATCATGTAGAGATAGCTCCCCCTGTCACCTGCGAGTCGACTTCCTCCCTCAAAGACGAAATGGTGTCGCCGGCTACAACTCCTCACGTGAATCTGCATCACCTCGGGTATACCAGTCCTCGCGTGACTGCCAAGGGTCCCAACTCACTGTCTCCCCTGCCTCCGCACTGGCGTGATGCATCTGTGTGCGCCGGAGGAACAGGAATGGGCGAGCAGCATGCGTGCGTGGATGAAGTGGCGGAGCTGGCCTCCGATACGGGATAGCACACCCTGAGACATAAGGGTGTACTGCCAGAAGAGGAGAGCTGGAGTGACGAACCGGATCACCACTAGTGGATGAAGATGAAGATGGGGCAGGTGAGTCAGGTGGATGAAGGTGCGTGACGGCAGCAAAAGCGGAAGGAAGAGCGATTATGGGGTCGACAGGAGCCAAGATGGCGGAAGCCGAAGGCACACTCACCTCTCCTATGATAGTGTCTCCAACAGACGTCATACTCAGCGCTCTTACAAGATCCTCCCCGGGTTTAGGTGTGCCAGATGCTGCTGGCGGAAGGCTGCTGCCGGTAGCAGTGATGCTGCCCTCCTCTAAGAATCGCTCACGCGCTGCCATCATCTCCCACTGTAGCATGACTACACGCTCCTGCAGATCAGCATAATCTGCCTCGGACATGTCGAGGTGGCCCATGTCGACCTGGTGTAAAATAGACTCTGCCTCACTGGATGCTGCACATGCAGACTGCACAACTCGTGAGTACAGCGCCACCTGCATCTTTGCTGCTAAAGACGATGGAACTGGTGCTGTTGCATCCTTCTGGGGGTCAACCAAGCTCAGAATCTACTGAGACGCTGGAACATCGGATGCAGCTGCAGGTGTCGTATCCACATCACAACTCGTGTCTGTCAGACGAGGATTGAGCAGTCGCATGCCGAGAGAGAAGGAGAAGGATGAGTCGTCAGAGTCCGTGGAGTATGTAGAAATGTCGTCCGTACAGGTACTGCCACTCTCAGTGTCCATGTGATCAGCTAGGTCACCAGTAGGTGAACACGAAGGGGCAGAACTCAGCTCCAGGTGACGAGGTGACTCCATCTGCGTGTAGGGATCTGCACCACTGTCCTCAACTGCCGCCGTAGTGGACACAGGTGTGCAGGACTCCGGCTTGACAATGTCCGTCAAGGCGACCAACAAGCGCAGCTGGCGCTCACGCACTGTCTCACCGGGAACGCTGGTCGCTACCACCTGCTCGATGATATTGTAAGGACCGTCATGTGACTCCGTCATTGATGTCGCTGCTCCGTCGTGGGTACGGGAACCCGGAGACTGTGGGAACATGGACGACTCCTCACGCTGAAGCTGGTCCTCATGTACCGTAGATGAGACAGTGGAGCCTGCTGTGTCTGCTGTAGCATATGTCCCAGCGATGTCTCTCAGAACTGCTGCTCTCAAGAATGCCTCAACATTAAAAAGATCAACTGGCCGACTCTGCTCATGCACTGCGACTGCTATCGTACTGGTGTGAATCTCGTGCGCCAACATCCCCGGAGATCCGTGTGGGGCATCCCGATCCGCACAAGACTGCTGTCCCACCACCAGGCCGCTACAAGTCGGAGTTGCGAGTGGCATCGCCAAGGCACGCGAGACCTGCACTCCTCCTGATGCAACATGCTGCTGCAGAATGTCTGGCTGCTGCCCCAGCGTAGATGTCGATCTCAATGACATACATGTCCCAAGTACCCCAACATCCGCCGGACTGGTGTGAGTCTGCTGTACGCTCTCCCCCAAAAGAATGATGGATGCATCTCGATCCGTACGAGACTCCTGTGCCACCCCTGGGCCTCCAGCCCAGGGGGCGGTCAGAGCCGCGAGTGGCATCGTCCAAGGACGCCGTGTCTATGCTCCTCCTGATGTCACCTGCTGCTGTGGAAGATCTGGATCCAACCTGGACGATGAAAGCCAACTCTCAACCATGAACGCCATGTCGGGGTCGGACTCCACGCCATGTGCTGTCTCCGTATCATCTGAATCTGCCTGAGCTGCCGCTCGGGCAGTATGGTACGGCGCGAGTGCGAATCCTGTCGCTACGGTCACATCAGGCAATGCGCGGTAACCACACTCCCCCTCAACAGGTACAACAACGGAGGCCGAGGAGGTGGAGGATGTATCAACACCGGCGCGAGCACGGCGTGCGGAGCGATGACGCCGACGTCGCAGAGTCACTCGATTGGAACGACTGCATGGAGGTATGTCATCGCGAGATGGCGTCGTGGTCGTAGAGTGAAGGATCGACAAGATGGTGGCAACATGGGACTCGCTGGCAGGTGGAGTTGAAGGTAAACCATCCGATGAGGAAGGAGGATAGGATGGAGGAGATGTGATCGAAGAGGCCGTCGACAAACGAGTAGCAGAATCACGCTCAGTGACGACGAGGTCACAAAGCCGCTGCACTGTCTGTCGGAGGCCGTGGATCTCAGCGAATTTGCTCGCCAGAGGTCCAGCTAGGGGATCTACCAAGGCCTGCAGATCCGTGTGCTATGGAGGACGCATGCTCGGATGAGGCTGTAGCCAAGGTGGATGCCAGCTGGGAGGGCGCGTCCAACAGCGACGCCAACCATGACGTCCATCACCATCGAAGTAGCAAACGAACGCGCAGGGCGCGTGCTCAGATATCCGCGCACTCATCTCGTGTGCTGGATGATGGATAGGTACCGAGGGCACCTACTCCCGGTGGTAAAAACCAAGCCACGGGAGAGAATGGGGCCAGTAGGTACTGTCACTCCTGGAGGTCACGGCGTCCGGGTCAGCAAACGTGACCAGACGGGAAGAGCTGCACTACCACAGCACGCCCGGATACTACAGTCTGACTAACTGCGGCCACTAATGCTGCTGCCACTAATGGAGCGAAGACTGCTCCAAGACGAGAAGGGGTGGCAGCTGCAGGTGTGGCTGCTGCTCCAAGCGGTAGACGACCCAACCCTCGGAGCTGGTAAGACTCGAATCCACCGTCGATCCTGCGGGATGAAGTGCGTGCACCAATCCACGGGCCCCAGAAAGACGCCGGTCGAGGACGCGTCTAGAAGCGGAGATCGTCGCCGACGACCGTCCGTTGTCGGCTGAGAAGACGAAAGTGTAAGCTGTCGCGCAGCCGTCGCACTATGTAGTCGTCAACACTCCACCGCCTTGATGCTGCTACTGTGGCTATGAAGCTGCGGCTATTGCGGCGGTGGTAGTTGGAAGATGACCTTTTTTTTCCGTTATTCTCTAGTTCTCTGCCCCCCCTTTCTGTTTTTCTTTTTTTCTTTTCCTTTGCCCTCACCCTCCACCCCCCCCGTTTTTTTTTAGTTCTCCCCTTTGCTTGCCTTAAGCCCTTGCCTTTCTCTCTTTTTTTTTCCGGCTTTCAGGCGTACCCGTTTTTGGATTTTTGTTACTCGCCCCCCCCTTTTCTCGATTGCCCGGAAGGTGGGCGAACGGAGAAAATAAGGAGGGGGGGGTGTCCGGCTGTCCGGCCCTCCCTCCCGTGCACGCTCGCTCGCTGAGCGAGCGAGTGAGCGAGTGGGTGTGGGGGGGAGGAGGGAGCGAGAGGGGGGGGGTCCTGTCCGCCCCTCTGACCCGGCCCCTCCGTCGGTCAGCCGACAGGGCCGACGGGGCCGAGGGGGTCCACGAGGCCGACGGCCCCCCTCCGAAGGGCCCCTCGGAGGGACTCGGCAGGGCCCTCCGAGGGCCCCCCTAAGAAGGGGAGGAAGGGAGGGGGGGTGCGAACGGGGCCCCCTCAGAGGGTCTCCCCAATCAGAGGAGGGCTGCTAGGCCCTCCTCGCAGCTGCAGCAGCAGCTGTAGTGGCAGGTGCAGCTGCTACGGTTGCTGCTGCTGCTGCTGCTTCTGTTGCTGCTACTGCTTTTGCTGCTACTGCTGCTCTGCGCAGTAGTTGCTACTGCTGCTTGCTGCTGCCGCCGCAGCTGTTGCTGCTGCACGCTACTTCTGCTGCCGCCGCTCCTCCAGTAGCTGCTGCTGCTGCTACTGCTGCTCTGTGCAGCAGCTACTGCTGCTGCTTGCTGCTGTCGCCGCGGCTGCTACTGTTGCTGCACGCTGCTGCTGCTGCTGCTCCTGCTGCACTTTGCTACTGCTGCTGCCGACGCTACTACATGCTGCTGCTACTGCTACTGCTACAGATGCTTTCGCCGCTGCTGCTGCTGCTGCACGCTGCTTCTGATGCTGCCGCTACTGCAGTAGCTGCTACTTCTGCTACTATATGCTGTTGCTTCTGCACTATGCTGCTGCTACTGCTAGCGACTGATGCGTTGCTGCAGCTGCTGCTTTTGTTGTTGCCACCGCAGTCGCTATTGCTCCTTTTCGCGGCTCACCACCCCTGTGGCATTGACTTGCAGTCGTTTCGCGCTCCCTCACGCTGCTGCCGGCGTGGCACCACGTGGCACGTTCTCTTTGCGTTCCGCCTGCTGCTGCTGTTGCTTCTGCTACTCACACGCCCTCCTACGCTCTGATACTAAATTGGAAATGAGTTTTTAGGGCATGCAGGCCCATGCAAAAACGAACATGAGCTCTGTGTGTGAGTGCGATGCAAGACGGCAAGAATTTGGTTAAGATTTGAACGCTGAATATAAAGAACAAGGAGAGTTTACAAATGAGCCCCTAGCGGGCTTATTTAGGGGCGCCGGCAGCTAACCGCACCGGGCCCAGTCACCCTTGTTGAACCCAAATGAGTCAACAGGGAGAACACATTGCATACACCACGAGAGGAATAAAGGTGGTCTCCTCGAGGCACCGGAACAGCTCTCCGAGTGCCCGGGTCTCGACCACCGAGAAAACATGAGCAGTGCCAAAAAATCTCGGAATCAACGTCCAGACATTACAGAAGGCTTTCCGAACATCGGAAGCCCCACAACAGCCATCGGGTCTCCTCGTCGCACTGGTATAGTCCACCGGGTACGCGGGTCTCAACCTACCAAGAAAACTCTCCTAGTTCCCGACAAGCCCACAGGGCTACCAGAACGCATCGACCGCGTCTAGCCGGTGCTGTCGTAGGTGCTGGAGAAGTCTTGGTGCAGTCCGGAGGCCCGTCGTGTCGTCACCCCCTCCTCTGCCATATACCCCGAATGTGGGTACATCGGTAAACTAGCAGTGTCGTTCGTGACGGGTGGAAGCCACACAAACCAACATTTGGCACAACCATGAGGCGACAAGGAGCGACAACAGACGACACAAGAACCATAGTGGGCCAAAACATAAGAGAAGCAGTCACACTTCAACTGGGATCACTGTGCAGGGACTGAAGACCAACACCATGCACTGCAATTTTGAAGTTGCCATTGCAGAGGGCCTTTTGTGAGAAGGTTGGTGCGCTACTGCGGTGTGTCAACACCAATCAGGCGCACGTCACTACATGCGATACGTTCGCACAAAAAGTGATGCTTGATGTTGATGTGCTTTGTGTGAGTGATGAATGTCATCGTGCTCAGCAATGTGGCATATACTCCCATTGTCGCAGCAAAGTGTGATGCAATGGATGGGATGGCACGGTTTCTGCATAAGACGACATAACCACATGTTATTACAAACACCGGCCCCCAAGGCGACGCACTCGGCCCCAGTCAAGCTGCCCATGAAAACCTTTCCTTGCCACTCTTTGGTGAGACAGCAGTACCACTAATGAGGAAAATGTACCCAGATCCGCTGTGCACATCATGATCCTGGGCCCAATTGTTGTCCGTACACTCGTCAACCACAACAAAGGGCTATGCACGAAAGCAAAAGCCTAGACGAGGAGTGGACATTGGGAAAATTAGGACAAGAAATAAACTGCAAATTGAGCGGAAGTACGCGTGGTGGTACCAAGGAACATTAGGGACCCCATGACCTGGAGGTTCGTCGTGACGTCAACGGGCTCCCCCAGCTAGGCATGGTCGGCTGTCTTCAGGTGGCGCTGCTCAGCTAGATTCATGGGTCTGGAGGCATGGGGAAGAGTAGCCAACAAGTCGGCAAAACGCTCCTATAGGGTGTGAACATACCTTGCCTGATGCACACGCAACACATGTCGCTGAAGGTAACGCTCAGTCTCCATGCCCAGAAAGACACGGGAAGGACCAAGATCTTGTATTGACACTAGAGAAGTGTCTTTGCAGCCTTGACAACCTGAGGATTCGGAGAGGCGATCAAGAGGTTGTCCACGTACACCAAAATGACAACAAAGGATGCCCACGGAACGCTCATGATTAGAGCGGGATCGATTGGACTATGACGGTCGCCACTGCGTTCAAGGGTGAAAGACATCTCGCGGTTACAACACCATGCAGACTGCTTTAAACCTTAAGAAGTATTGCAAAGGTGCTAGACGCTACAAGTACCATCGTGAAAACAAGGCGGCTGAGCCAGGTAGATCTTCTCGACGAGTCAACCGCTCGAGAGCATGTTCTTTATGTCTGTCTGATGCATCTCCTAGTCGTGGTGAGCTACCTGGCTCAAGAGCGCATTGGTAGTGGTGTACTTTCCCAAAGGGGCAAAAGGGGTATCGGAGTCCACACCAGATGATTGGGAAAATCCCTCGACAGTGATGCGAGCCTTGTAGCGTTCAACCATGCCGTTGGACATACGCTTGTGCGAGAATAGCCAACGTGCGGCAATGGCTTCATGACCAGGTGGGAGGTCCACCACCTCATAAACACCATGAGCAGAGAACGGCATCGAGCTCCTCACGCATAGCTTGCTCCAAGATAGATGCATCGAGAGCCGAGCGACCCTGGCGGACGGTGTCTAGACCAGACGGGGAACTGCGCTGCGATGCGTCGTGAGGGAAATGGTGAAAGAGGTGTGACACACTTTGGGACCAGACTTAGCAACTGCAATAGCACGCAAGAACTCGTCCGAGATTATAGAAAAGCCGATTGTTGAGCTGGGTAGACGACGGCTGCTACTAGACCAAGTGCATCGAGACCGGTGGCAATGATGGGGGCCAAAGCAAGAACAGAAGGACGAGTGGATACATAACGACCGAAAAAGGGTGAAGAGTGTGAGGAAGACTGTAAGGGATGAATGCGGCCACCGGGAGCCCGAGTTTAAGGAGCAGGGACAGACGAGGACGATGGAGCTACTGGGTCCGCTACAAAAGGGATGATCAAGGGATCAACGTGAAGTGGAGAGGTGCCTGATGATGTAGGCAATGATGCAAGTGAAGATGTAGGAGATGATGCTGTCAATGACAAAGACATGGCACCAAGTGATCACATGGAAGTGACAGTGGTGTGGATGAGGATGGAGAAACGGATGTGGATGCGGGCAGGGAGACAGGTGATGATGTGGGTACCAAAGATGCAGGCAATGATGTAGGTAATGGCGGAATGAGTGATTCGGATGTGGGTTTGGAGACGGACAGTGGCAAGGGTGCAGGCCATACAGGAGGCATAGGGGAGTGTGAAGAGCAGCCCGAGGGCCATCCCATCCAAGAGCTGCCCTCAACACGCGAGATTGGGAGAAGAGAGGGAACGAGATGCGTAATGTCAAGACTGAACTTGCTCTCGAAGAAGAGAGCCTCAAGTGATTCAATGACATCATGACTCTTTGGGTCCCAGAAATGCCACGTCTTGGACTGTAGCAAGATGTCGAGAAATGGACACAGATGTCCACAAGGGGAGAGCTTGCCATTGCGCTGGTCCTTAGGGAGTCAGAAACCGGGAACACTCCCCCAAACGCACGCAAGATGCAAGGGAGTGCAAGGATGATACCAGCGTATGTAAGGATTGACGTGGTCTGGAAGTGGTTCCATTCCAAACCATGGACATGTACTTCATGCCCTCATATGCAAAAGCTTTGGACAAGCCAGATTGGACTAGAATAGTGCGAAATCCATCCGGAAGAGTACAATTTCACTGTTGAGAAATTCCATTCAGTCGAGGGGTATAGGGGGTGGAAGACTTAAACCAGACACTGACCAACGTAAGAAAACGAAGGCTGGTTCCGATGAACTCACCACCACGAGCAGAGCGAAACACCTTCAGCTTACACTAACAGAGACACTCTGCTTAGACAAGCCAGGACTTGATCGTGGGACCGACATCACTCTTTAGACGGAGGCGAGAGGTCCAATAGAAGTGTGAATAGTTGTCAGTCAGACAAAGGACATCACGGCCGCCACCGACGAACTCGATTGAAAATGGTCCCATGACATCAGCATGGACAAGAGCGAGAGGCTCATGGATGTGAGACATGTACATAGGGGAGGGGGAATGATGTATTTTTCCATTTGCACAATCCATGCAGTCAGTGGTGTAAGAAGCGGGAAAAGTGGCAGCATCCACACCAGCTACGGGTTGATGACATAGCAAGTTGTGAATGGCAACGGCAAACACATGACAGAGGTGATGATGCAGCAAGTGCACATGCTCACCAGAAAGCGAAGGGACGATATGGGTGTGAGCAACGATAGGGACATACGTGCTAGGTGCAAACAAAGGTATGCGATAAATTTTGTCACAACGAAGGCCACGGAGCACAACACGCCCAGATGACTACATCGAAACAGTACCAACGCCACAAGACGCGACAACGTCCATGCCCTGACCGTTGAGGGTGGTGATTGAAAGCAAAATCACCTCTAGCAAAGGCAAATACAATGCATCAGGCATGAACACATCACCGGAAGGACCAACGCATTGCACAACAACAATGCCATGGACAAGTAGCATGTGTTATGAGCCACCACGGATGTCCCTGACAGGCCCCATTAACAGGAACGTGACACCCGACGGCGCCATGTGGTGAGTGGCTCCAGTATTGAGAATCCGGAAACCATGAGAAACACGAACAGGAGATGAGACATGACATGCAGCAACAACGTGGATGAACATGGAAGGAAATTTGATCCGGTGCAGAAAAAAAGGAATTTTTCTGAAGGTCGATAATGCATGCAAATTGTTGTTCTCACGGAGCTGCACACAGAGCACTTTTTCCCAATGTTTTCCACCGACCCCATGTAAGGTGTCCTGGAAAAGGCGCCCAAAAAAGGCGTGCCCTAAGGCATGGGCGCCTTAAACGCCCACATTATAATTGGGACGCGAATTATTCCATCACTGCCAGCAGGAGGCTCGTGGTCAGCGAGCTCATCATTCAACAGGCCCACCGACCATGAGCCCCTTGGCCACAACGTGCTTGTGACAGGCTTGTAGAAAGAAACAGGAAGCTATGACACGGCTTTGTGGTGGCTGTGCACGCTGTTGTTACTACTGCTGTAGGTACTGCCGATGTGTTACGCTCAATTTGGATGTGTGCCGCATGTTCTTCTGTGGCTACTGGTGCAACGAGCTGCATATGCTGCTGCTGCTGCTGCGAGTGCCACACGTGCTATGATGGCTACTGATGCTACGAGCTACGGATGTTGTTGCTACTCCTTTGTACAACCACGACGGGTCCTGTCCGCTTGCTGTTTCGAATGCCACATGCTAGTGTTGGTGTTTATTCTGATGCAGCTACAATCTACAAGTGCTACTGCTGTGGGCTGTGAATGCTATTACTAATACTATTGCTGCTGATGATCTTGTGCTAGTGCAAGCTACGAGTGCGACTTCTGCCGCAACTTGCAGCTGCGATTGTTTCTACAGTTGCATCTCTGGATGAATGTAGCCGCAAGAGATGTTGCTGCCAGATTGGCAGATTTGTGGCTCCTGCTGCTATGGCAACCGATGCCACAGTTGTTGAATGCGGCCGCTGCTGCTACTGCCAGATGCAGAAGATCTGCAGCAGCTACTAGGGCAACTGCCAAGTGCTGGTGTTTCTACCAGCAGTAGCTGATCTAGCCGTCCGGTTTTGTTGCGGTTGCAGCCGTTGTAGCTATTGCAGCTGCTATGGCGGCTCAGAATGCCACAACTTGGTAACGTTGCTGCAAAGATGGCAGTCACGGCGAAGGTAGCTGCCGGGGAAATTTGGCAGATTCCTGCCTCCGGCTCTGCCCGATACCTTTGTGCCGTAAGCCCTTAGCTCAGAGCCATTGCGTTGCCAGCATCTGTGTGTCCTACCTTGTCAAGTCCAGTCCAGGATTTTTTGCTACCTCTGCTGTATGCTAAATGGTGGGATGTAATGGTGGGATGTAGTCTGTTTACTACTTTGATACCATGAGGGAATGGAGAAATCCCCAAAGGAATGTTCAATGTGAGCATATGTTGCATTGAACACAACAGGATGGAGGATGCTTCAAAAGGTGTAGAGACGATGAAGAAACACAAAAAGAACATAGAAGTCGGAGTTGCAGAATAAAAAAAGCAAGGGGTACCTACTCCCAAACAGAGCGTGTATCTGCACACCACATCAAGCCAGTGATAAAAATCACCGAAGTAACTAGGAGAGACCTAGCAACTTGTAAACAATAAGCAGATAGAACCCAGGAACCGTACGAGGTGCTCGGCTGTCCGAATGACAATCCGAAAGAAGCACCATATTCACGAGGAAGAACCCTATACACTAAAATGAAAAGAAAAGAAAATGTAGAACAGGGAAAAGGACCCCACGAGCGGACCACCGAGAAAATTCCTGTGAGCACCACAGAGCCAAAAAGGCGAGGCTGAAAGTGGCGGTGTAGCTGTCAATCACTCAAGTGTGCCTATAAGTGAGGGGTGTCAGGTCCAGAAGTCATTGGGACTGACAATACAACAACAGTATGAGCACATGTTTGACTTGACGGATCGGGGAAAGGCCATGAGACATGAATCAAGAGAACAAGATGACAAGATACAAGGAAGATTCCTATCTCTGTAGTTGTTGACGTGGCAATCTAGTCCTTAGGCAATGTAGTAGCATGAAAAGCAGGTACAACAATAGTAAGGGTGTGGCTAGGGGAGACATGCATACTCTAACAAGCTTCAATAGCTTCAATGTGAAGAGAGGGAGCCGGGGGGGGGGGGAGAGAGAGAGAGAGAGAGAAAGAGAGAGAGAGAGAGAGAGAGAGAGAGAGAGAGGGAGAGAGAGAGAGAGAGAGAGAGAGAGAGAGAGAGAGAGAGAGAGAGAATGACTTTTTTTTTTCAAAGCATAGATACATGTTGCGGTGCAAGGAAAGTGATGCACGTGGTAGGGTAGTTTTCCCTAAAACCCATCCTAAAACCATTCTTTTGGCTGAAACTCATTTCATACACATCCAAACACTGAGCCATGTGAAACCTATGGATGCAGAATCCTGAGCCGTATGCAACAACTGCACACATGCATGAATCCATCATCAACCGGTGGATACACAATGCAAAAAAATGCAGATCAGGCCCAGGTATGTCCATCAAGATGAATCCAGAGGGTGAGAAAAAAAGGGAGAGTATCCCAGCAAGTTTGTAGGACACTGTAGGAGCTTTCTTCAGCTACGGATGGGCGGATCACCATCCGATGGTACTCCGGCGCCAGCAGGGTCCACCTGGGATCAGTACGTGCATGGACACGACCGAGTGGTTAGATTCAATTGTATGGACAGATGGGGACGACTCACATCACAACACTCCCCCATGACCCGATGGTGCGCATGTCCATGCGTGTATGCAATGATATGCTCAACGATGCGTATGCACCCACACCCATTGTCACCCACCGCTGGGCAAGGGGAAAAGCTTGACAGAAGGAATGGCCAACAAGATATTTCCGCGCGCCAATGCCTTGGTCAGGAAGTCAGCCGATTGCATTTTTGTGCTGGCCCAGAATATGGATATCACATGTTGCTACACCAAATCATGTACAAAGTGATGCTTAGCAGCAATGTGCTTTGTGCATGTTTGAAACACCGTTGCAGAGTTCTCTGCAACGACACGAACACTAGTTGTCACATTCTAGAACGATGGAAGGCAAAGACTGACGCAACTCACAAAACACGTGATGTAACCACACCGTCTTAGCAGCTCCCATCTTGAGAGTGACTTGCTCTACCTTCGACTAGCTAGGCACAATGCAGCCCCGATTTGCCTTGTGCTATGACACAATGGTGCCACCATAGAGGAACATGTAGCCTTTTCAATTGTGCACATGAAGGCTCCAGGTCTAGTCATTGTCCATGTAGCAGTCGACTACCATTGAACACAACCCATGAGAGCACTATTTGAGATGCGGCGTGGAGACCACGTATTGCATCACTCACATGTGACATGAAGAGCTCTGGCCCAAGGACATGATGAGAAAGGTGTAAGGAGGCTAACAAAGAAGGCAATTCCAGGCTGAGTGGTCCTTGCCAAATACATCAGAGAGCTGATGAGGTGCAAAAAAAGGGTCACATCCATTGTCTCCTCTAGATATGCTGGATCATGCACCATTAACACATCTTGTCTTTCTGCTGTGATGAGTGTGGAGGCTGTGGGATCTGCTGATGGATATGAGAGTGCCAGAAAGTGACAAAAATAGGTTGCTCGATAAAAATCATCTGGCATAACTGTTGCTTAGAGGATGTTTCACAGGTTCCAACACACTTTACGGAACTTGATTCGGAGTCCGTTTGAGTGCGATATGGATTTCCAAAGTTTGGAGATCATGGGTCGGGTTCAAGTGACGACCTGAGCACTTTGAGCTCAAAGGGCGGCAGGATTATTGGCCAGGACGGCTGAGAGCAGCCTTCAAAGAGAAACGGCGGCTGGAGGACCTCCAAGAGACGTCAAAGAAGGTGCAGACAATAATTGTTGGTCGTCCAAGTGGTGTGAGACATAATTCTCTTGTGTGACAAGGTGACTGCCGCTCATCCCGCTAGGCCAGGAGAGTGTGCTAGAGGGTAGACTTTGGCAGAGTGTATCTCAGTGCTCCCTCAGCCAAATGAGGCATGTAAAGGCTTGTTAGAAAGCTGTGACAATAAAATTTCTCATTCAAGAGTCAATTCAAACATTCGAATTCTCTGCAAACCTAAATTCGCTTCCGTAATTTCTGTCTGTGTAGCCTGTAACCCCCTCTCACAAACAGTTGGTCCTGCCGAGGCGGCTCTTAGTGAGCCTGATCACCTCCCTGAGGGCTGCCCCAGTTTACATCATCTGCACCAAGGAGGTGAGCAAATACCCCTCCTTAATGCGAGCGTAGTGTGCCTAGTACAGCAAGAGTGTCAACAGTCAGTAGTCTACATGGTCTCCATCACGAGAAATACTACTGTAGGGGTATAATCTTTCATCTTTTTTGTATCATACATTAGTGCCTTGGTCTCGTTTACAGCCTCCATCAAAGGAGATGTGATGAGGAGGTTTTCAACATAGACCAGGATGGTAGCCAATTGCTCAAATGTCTACCTAAGGAAGAGGGACAGATCAACACCACTCTGCATGCATTTGGCACGATCTAGTGTACCCATGATCTCCTGATTCTAGCATCAGAGTGACTTCTTCAGGCCGTTCAAGGCCTTGCGCAAGTGCAAGGCCTTTGAAATGAATTAGAAGCTAGGTGGCAAGATCATGTTAATCTTCTCCTCTAGAGTACTGTGGAGGAACATCTTGTTTTCAGCCATCAAAGTGTAGCTCCTAGTTGTGCTGAGCAACGATGGCGAATAGAGCACAAGCTGTGCTCATGTGACCAATGGGTGCAAAGGTGTTGGTGGAATCAACACGCCCGAATTGTGGAGAAGCCCTTGGCCATCAAGCATGCTTTGTAGCAATCTAGTGCACCATCAGGCTTCACCTCGGCCCAAAAGACCCACTAGTCCTGTACGGCCATCCGCCAGGTGGACAAGCTTGTAGATGCGACTCTCTAAAACTTCTCTAAGCTTATCCTCAGAGGCAGCACCGCACAATGCTGCATCTTCTATCGAGAGTACTTCCTTCAATACTTTTGGATCAGGCGCCGTTTAGAGGGAACTATAGTGGCCAGGATACATGCAAGGCTGGTTACGACATTACATATGATTGAAAACTCAGAAGAGACCATCTCATGGTCAACAGGACATGTTGGATGCACGTAAGTGTATTCCGCTTGGAAACTAGGCCAAGGGCATTTGTGCCAGGCTCGCCAGTCTCAAGACTACGAATAGGGTGTGTCGGCAACGAGTCAGCCACTCGTCCAGCCATAGAGGGTAGTGGTCACAAACGACCATCGGGCTCTTGAGAGAAGCCTGAGACCGAGATGCTCACCTGATATGCAGAGCAATAAACGAGGATGCAACTACAAGGGCTACAGACTCGCAGGCAGGCAAAGAGGGTGCAGTAGTAGAAGACGCATGGATGTACGCAAGAAAAGTGACAAGCTTGCACTTAGGGACAGATGGGTGATGAAAGCACGCACAACTTTAGGTTTGCCAATGGGGGCTAACGGGGCCACTGGATTGATAGCCACGATGGCTAGGTCGTCATTAGCGGGAGACCAGGCCGGAGGTAAGGGTACCTGGACTAACCCATGCATATGCCTCAACTTCCCCATCCGTTGGGAAGCCACATATTTTTAAACGTGCTCGGAGGCCAATGACAGAATGCTGGAAAGGTCGTGATAAGCGAGGGCCTCAAAGAAGAGGGCGTCCTGAGACCAAACAATGCAACCGTGAGAGGGATCCCAAATTTTCTAGGACTTTCACTGTGAGGAAATGTTGAGAAGGCCACCGATGCCACTCGTGGATGAGACCTTGGACTTTTTCTTGTTTTTGATACACCAGATGCAAGCTAGGGAGCCCCAGACAAGCCAGCTAAAGGTCAACGCGATGGCTAAACACAACTTGTGCAACATAACATGGCCAGGCAGTGGACTGAACAGTAGGTGGTTCCAGAATCACATCATGTAAGAGAAACCATCAAAGGCAAAGGGATGAAGGCGACTACACTCAAATGGCATGGCCAAAACCGCATCCTCCATGGTGGGGCTCCAGTGCTCAAATACACCGCTTGTCTAGTACATAAAAGGGATGGAGAATTGGTGTAAGATACCAGGCTCAACAAAGAATATGTCAATACTGCCCATAAACTCACCACCAAGACCGGACCGGATTGTATGCATTATGCAGTGAGACTTTTGCTCAACCATCACAAGCCACAGGTGCACCACTAAGGAGACATGACTCTTGTGGCGAAGGCTATAGAACCACTGCATCTAGATGACTTCCTCAATGAGGATGATGATTTATTGATCCCAATAAAATGAAGAATCAAGTAGAGAGGGCCGAGAAGGTCCGTGTGGACCAGCTCCAGCACATGAAGTGCCCGGGAGGTGGAGTCCCAAAAAGTGCAGTTATGTTTCTTATCCTAAGTGCAGAAAATGCATTCAGTCTTTGGCCTCTTCTCAAAAGAAGATGCATCAAGACTAAGGACAGATTATGTCTGAATGAGCTTGGACATAGTGCCTGAACTCATTCGGGCTCACATGGTACAGACGGCCATGTAGCAAAGCGTCGGTGCTCAGAGGAAAGAACACCAGTGAGGAAACACATGTGCTGGTAAGGAGGGAGTGGAGGAGATAGAGGGAGAACAGCAAGAAATTTGGTACAGGTCATCCATAATAGAGGCACGGAGCACTAGAGCAAGAGTATCACAAGCTGTCACCGTTGCAGAGTCACCAGAGTACTGAATCGAAAGAACGATCCTAGTGCATGCAACAATGGAAATCAAGCTGCCCTCAAGAGCACAGACAAGGAGCACATTGAAAATGTTTGAGGGGCCATACGGACCATCACACCACAAAACCACCACACACTGGATAGGCAAGGACTAACCAGATCCCATGCTCATGGACCAAACATACCCAAAAGGACTGAGGACAACAAAGTCACCGCAACGGCAGGTCATGTGATGGGTGGCACAGGATTTGATGATCCATGTACAACCTGCCTCACGACCGGTCGTCAGTAGTGAGGAACCTGCTATGGAACACTTTACCTTTGCTGGATGTAGATGAATTGGAACTATGACAGGCAGTACATATCTGGGAATCATCTAGCCGAGAGGTGCTGTCAGGTTCATTGTCGACACACACAAAAGA
>SZWC01013732.1:19655-29837 GCA_023375785.1 Penium margaritaceum | reverse complement strand
GGGGGGGGGGGGGGGGGGGGGGGGGGGGGGGGGTTGCACCATTGCCATGTGAAGCCAGCGGCCTGCGGGCCTCGCGGGGGTGGTGCTTATCCGGGGCGTTTTTCGGCCTTGGTAGCTGGCTCAACATCCGTGTGTGTCGACTTCTGAAGCCTTGCATGTTTTGTGAGTAGATCTGTGTAGCTGGGGACGTGGCCGGATCACAAGAGGGCTGCAAGTGTCATGGCAAAGAGGCTTCCATTGAGGAGAAAAGCGGGTATGCCTTCCGCATGGCACCCCACATGAGGGCGAGCAGCCCCACGGCAAGGGCAGTGAGCCAAACCAGCGCCCCGCGTCAAGAATGGCGGTGGCAAATCTGGAAATCACGGTGGCCCTCATTTTTGCTGTTGAAACCTGGGTTGGAGCTCCCAGTTTGAGGCCTAGATCGGTGTTTTGGGGGAGGAAAACATCCATGTTGTGTTGACAGCTTGCCCGTGACAACACGCCAAGCTTTTGGCGTGCGCTGAGCCGCCGGGTTTCTGGAGTGAGGGAGGGTTGCCTGAATTTGGCGGTCCTTGGTTGTTCCATGCGGCTGGCTGAGAGGTGAATCAGAAGAGGGAGTTGCACTGACCACTACACAATGACGCACAATGCCAGTATCTATAGATGTGGCACAGTGGTACGTACAGGAAGGAGCTCACATGTGGCTAGTCCACGTGGAACAAGTTGAAAAAAAGGGCAAGATTGTGGCAGGTCAAACAGAGGACTCAAGAGCCTCATCGGCATTGACATGAGAAAACTTAACAGCCACACAGGAGGGGCATACAACGCTAATTGAAGAGTTTGGAGGGATTTTTCCTGATGAACTTTGTCAAGAGCTACCTCCACAGCATAGCATTGACCACCAACTCAACCTAAAGCTGGGGCAGCACACCAAAAATTCATGCGACTGATGAGAAACCACAAGCTGACCAAGCAAAAGTTTTAGTTGAATGAGATGCTTGGACAGGTGTTTATAAGCAGCCTGGGTGTTTCTTGTTAAGAAGATTTATAGTGAAGTGAAAACATCTGTGAGATAATGATGAAGTTAGGATCAAGAATAACTACCCTGTTGCACAAGCGGAGGAGCTTTTCAATGAACCATGAGGAGCGAGCATTAATAAAAATTGAGTTGTGAAAGGACTGTCACCAGATTTACATAGCAGACAAGGAAGTTATGAAGATGGTTCTCTGCACATGTTATGGGCACTTTGAGTTCATGGTTGTACTTTTTGGACTTAGAAACATTCTTTCGACATTTACAGCGGCCATGAATATCATGTTTCCGTCGTACCTCGTCGATTCTTTTGCTATATGCCTTGACACATCCAAGTGTGCAGTCGCATAATTCAAGAGCATATTGAAATATCTCCAAAAATTCCCCAGAGTTTAACAAAGGGAGACAATCTATGAAAAAAATGTCAAAGTGCAACTTTGTTTTTCATTTGGTTGAGTTTTTGGGCCACATCATTGGCGGGTGGATCACGATGGACCCAAACAAAGTGGCAGCAGTTGCTAACTGGCTGAAGCCTACAAATTTGGAGGAATTCTCAGAGTTTCTGGGGTTCCACAACTACAACAATGGATTTATACAAGGTTACACCATAGTGTCAGCACGTCTATCTGATCTCACTCAGAGAACCAATGAGTGGAGTTGGGATGACAAAGTACAAAAGGTATCCATCATGTTCATCCTAAACATCGAAAAGTGGAGTAAATCATGGCCATCAATGCTTCTGATTAAGAAATTGATGTCGTTCTCCTCCAAGGCAATGGCTCTGGAGACTAGCCGGTCACGAGCATGTCCCGGAAACTACAGAGGCCACAGCTGAATCACGCCATGTACAAGAAGATGTTTGTGGCAGTTGTGAATGCATTAAAGAAAGGACGGTGTTACTTGGAATACCAACAGTGTGTGGGCCAAACCGAACCTTCACGCCCTCAAACAGCCAAATCCTCAGCAACTCTTGAGTTGTTGAAGAAAATGGATGCAGTTCATTGGGTCCAACTTTGACTATGCCATTGAGCACCAACATGGAAAAACAGATCCAACAGTCTCTCAGTCGGTGACCAAACATTTTGGTAGAGATCAATGTGATGCAGATAGAAACATGTACCTTAAGGGCATTTCACAAGGGGCTACAAACAGTTTGAAAGATATAACAAAACTATGTTCCGGTTTGACATTCCATATTGGTGATGGTGATTCACTTACCAAGTCATCATACCATTCAGAGAAGAGCCCAAAATGAAGCCATTGGAACATTTCAACAAAATGTATATGTTTGGAAACTTTGTTGAGTACAGAATTCTCAAGAATCTTGCAGATTACTACTCGTAAGACAAGATACAAACCAATTTTATAAACTGCTGCAAGACGTGCCACATGTGCCAATGCCATGAGTTGAGAAGGGTTCAAAACCCTGGGTCTGATTTGACCGGTTCCAGTACCAAAGCAGCCAGGGTCAAACATGTCGATGGACTTCGTGATTGGCTTCTGTCACACCAGAAGGGTTTGATACAATTCACATGGTGGTTGACTGTTTTTCTGAGATGTCACATTGCATTCCAAAGATGAAGATGGTCACAGCCAATGGGACAGCATGGTTTTTCATCATCAATGTCATTTGACTACGTGGCATCCCCTCTTTCATCACTAGTGAAAAAGATGGAAGATTCCGAATTCTGGCGGGAGCTAATGACTCACTACGACAGTTGGATCCAGCTATCAGCGGCATTCAATCTTCAGATTTTCAGGAGGCTCAATCAAATGATTGAGAAACTTATTTTTTGTGTGTGGAAGCCACATAGCACCAATTGGGAGTGCAAACACCAACTGCTGAGCTCATATACAACTACATGACCCCCACAGCTACGGCAAAGAAGTCCTTCAGAGGTAGTTTACGGAAAAACAAGATGCAACTTCAGCACTAGGTACCTCAATCAAATGATTGAGATACTTCGTATCCTTGTCCATGTTGAAACCAAGCTTCACTTACAGGGCCGTATGGCTACCTACCTGGTTGTCCACACCAGCCAGCTCAAACGCTACCAAGATCCTAGTGAGCTCTTCCCTAGTGTTGCATTTCAGACATACACAAGACCCTAAACTCCATGAGTAGGAATTTCTTCCAGTACATTCATGGCTCACACTGTAATGACTTCTGTGTTGTTTTTTTATGCACCATGGCCACTGCTATGGATTCACGGACAGATTGGCCATGCACTGCTCCCTTGGAGTAAGTCCCCAAAACGTTGTTTGTGGTGCAAGTCCAAGCAAGACACCATACGTGTAGCGCAACAGATAGCATGTTGGACTTAGGAACAACAGGTCCTGCGTTTGAGCCTTGATGTGCGCAGGAAGGTTTTTGACCTTCATGCACACGGGACGTTTCTTAGACATTTCTCCATGCATGAGGAGGATGTGACACTTGGCAGTCAGTGGATGCGCCAATTGGTGAGCTGGTGAGGTGGTATGGAGTGGCCATCCCGAAAGTGCCACTATACACACACACCTCAGATGCCAGGCCTAGGACTATATGTACCAGGCTCATTCCTCATTCTAATTACACAATCTGACCTTAGATGCTCCTCACAGAGTTGTCCAACTAAGGAATAGTATAAAGAAGACACTGGTTGGTCTAAGCCCCAGGAGTTAGTCTTTGACTAGCACCTTGTGCGAAAGTCACCTAGTGTTAAGTGGACACTGTTGCTAGCAAGTGATTGCCAAGGAGCTGCTCCGTGTAGAACCGTGATCCTGAGGATGATATCTTCTCCTAGCTGAAATGCTAGGAGCGGACAGCAGGTGCTATTGTGTCGGCCATGTTTTCTAGTATGTTTGCCTCAGGCCAGTTGACAAAGGTTTATGGGCCCACACTGACCAGTTGCAAGGCACACTTTGCTCAACTCTGGTACGCTCTCTCCAGGTGCGCTCGTCAGCTCCATCAGCTCCATCTGCTTCACCAGCCCCAACGGCTGAACTGGCACCTAGCACACAGGGACCAAGGATTAGCTCTGCCCTTGGAGGCACGACCCTTTGGTCCAAACCAGGACAAGCTCTTCCCTTGGAGGCAAGACCCTGGGTGTGCTAGTGTGATCTGTCTTCTCTGTTTGCAGGTAAACATCACCTGGAGGAGAAAACAACAAAACTGCACCTTTAAACTTGTAGCAGACATCAGCTAACATCAGCCTACATCGGCCTCAACGTAGCAGAGACGCAGATTGCAGAAAAGGGCAGCTCAAATGGCTGGTCCATCAGGAGCATTGGGGGCTGCCGCAGGGCAGTCCTCAAACGCAAAAGAGGTTGCCGCATGGCAGTCCTCAAATTCAACAGTGGCTACCACAGGGCAGAACACAGGAGCAACCATGATTGCCACCGCACTGCTGCAAGGTCTTGGATCTTTGGGAGGTATCCCTGCCTTCGAGGGGAACGACTTCCCGCTCTGGAGATGGCAGTTCAAACTGGCAATAAAAGTGTGTGGATTCATCAAGCTTCTGAAAGGAGAGGAGCAGGTTCCCACGGAGGGCTCACCGGAGCACGAGACATGGACTGAAAGAAATGATGTTTTCATGTCACTCAGCAACGCTGTGGCCAAGAAGTATGTTTCTGTCATTGCGAGGTTCACACTGGCTTTGGATGCTTATGCCAAGCTCAAGAGTGTGCACCAATCCACCTCCCTTGCAAACAGATTGTTCATCCTACAACGACTGATAAGCATGCGGGTGAATGAGGGGGAATCAATCCTCAATTTCCTACAAGAGTTTGAGGTACTCCTTGGGGAGGCTGACAAGATTAACTGGGACCTAGACAAAAACATGCAAGCCATGATCATCCTCATGGCGCTACCGGAGAGCTGGAGCCCAATGATCACCCTCATGGGCGGCTGGAAGGAGGATGATCTGACGTACACGGCAGTGTCCGAGAAAGTGCAAAACAAGGCCATGCACTGCAGCGAAAGTGAGGCTAAAATCTCAGCCAATGCTGCACGCTACGGTGGCCGCGGGAGCAAAGGGTCAGCCTCTGGTCAGAAAGGTGGCAGTGGAAGCGGTGGCGGCGGTGGTAGCAATGGTGGCAGGGCTCCCAAGCGACAGGGCAACTGCCGCAGTTGCGGCAAACCTGGGCACTGGGCAAGAGAGTGCAGGTCGCCAAAGAAGGAAGACGGCGGAAGCGGTGGGAACAAAGGCAGCAAAAAAGGTGGCAAAGAAGCCACCAACATGATGGTGCAAAGCATGCCTCCAACAAAGGGCGCGGCGCTGCTCAGGCCAGACGCCTTTGGGCTCGAGCCGGCACTGATCACCACTCTAGCAACGACAAGGCTGGATTCATCTCCATCGCCCCCAGTGATCCGAGGTTCAGATGTCCAAACGGCAGTATTGTGAATGCAAACGGTGTTGGAGACAAGCTGGTGAGCATTAATCTTAATGGCACAGAGAAGGATCTGCGGCTGCGTGACGTAGTCTACATGCCCTCATTTGCGACAAACCTCCTGTCTGTGTCAAAAATCACGCACATCGACATGACAGTGGTGCTCACGTAGAAGAAGGCGGTCATCACCAGGAACAAGGACATCAAGGTCCTCTACGCCAACAAAGATCTCGTGGCACAGGTCCCACGGGTTGACGGGCTCTACGTATTGCAGACAACCGCAACAAAGAGCTCGGAAGACGAGGGTCATGCGGGTGCGGCGGAGGCAGTGGTCTTGGCACCAACACAAGAGAGTACACCAGCGGAAACTAAAAAAGTATCCTCTGCCGCAAAGGACGAAGACGCTGATCTGTTGCATAGACGCTCTGGGTACGTTGCAAACAGCACAATCCAAGTCATCTAGCAACAAGAGCTGGTCCGCGGCACGGATGGGTGTAAGAAGGATGCGGTTGGGTGTGGCAGCCTGTGTGAACCTTGCCTCCAAAACAAGACTAAGCAAACGCACTTTGAGCGCAACGGTCGCCACGCAGAATCAACCCTTGACCTGATTCACACCGAAGTGTGCGGATCCTTTCGCACGGCGTCAAATGGTGGTAGCAAGTATTTCTGGCCTTCATCCACAGCCGCAAGGTGTGGATCTTCTTCCTCAAAACCAAGGGAGAGGTCAGAGAAAAGTTGCAGGAGTTTGTTGCCATGGTGGAGCGACAGACTAGAAAGAAAGTCAAAGCAATACCAAGCGACAACGGTGGAGAGTATGAGGCATGCAAGGGCTGGTTGCGGCAACATGGGATCAACCACCAGCCCACAACGCCCTACACACCGCAAAGCAATGGTGTGGCCAAACGGATGAATCAAACCATCCTCGGCATGGTGCGTAGCATGCTCTTTGATGTAAAACTTCCACTTTGGTTCTGGGCGGAAGGGGCAAGAACGGCATGCTATCTCGTCAACCTTACTCCTGCGGCTGCTCTTGGCAGGCGCGGAAAGAAAAAGGGCAAGCAACAGATGACGCCACAAGAAGTGTGGTCGGGAAAGAAGCCTGACGCATCACACCTGAAAGTCTTTGGCTGCACCGCATCAGCAAAGGTCCAGGCAGGTGAGGGTGCCCGCAAGTTGGATGCAAGAGCGTGAAAGTGCGTTATGGTGGGCTATGAGACGACCCACAAAACCTACCGCTTGTGGGACCTGGCTGGAAGAAGACTCATCACCAGTCCGGATGTAACTTTTGACAAGAGGAAACCAGGCAAGGAAGAGATGCTTGATCCCATGCAAGCTCCAAAACAGGGGGAGTGGTTGGTGCTGCTGCAGTCAGGAGAGCAAGCGCCCAAAAGCTGGCAAGTAGTGCCAGTGCGGCAAGACGTGAAGAAGAGTGGTGTGGCTGGGAGAGCGGCTACGCAGGCTGACGTAGCGGCAAGCTCCGACACAGAGTCGGAGACGTCCGAGGCCTCTGAGACCAGCTCAGAGGCCAGTGGCTCTTCACAAGAGGAAAATTATCTTCAGGGAAGCCAGCAGCACAGGAGCAAGAGTAAAGCAAAGATCCACCAGTAATGCAACGTCGCAACACACGGTAGAGAAAACAGACTCCAAAGTAGGACGCTGACACCGGAAGCTGGACTGGACTGAGCTGGTTCTGTTTGGCTCAGGGAGAGCCACTCACTGTGGCTAAGGCACTAGGAAGGCCCGATGCTGCCAAGTGGAAGGAGGCGGTGGACAGCGAGCTCGCGTCCATCGAAGAAAATGGCACGTGGGTGCTGGTGGACAGACCCGCTAACGCTCACGTGGTGGGCTCAAAGTGGGTTCTCAAGCTGAAGCGGAAGCAAGATGATAGCATCAACAAGTATGAGGCAAGGATTGTGGCAAAGGGATTTTCTTAGCGCGCAGGGTCTGAGTACGATGAGACCTTTGCACGGGTTGTCACGTTTTCCTCCATCAGGTCCCTGTTGGCCGTCGGTGCCGCCAAAGACCTTGAGATCAACCAGATGGATGTGAAGACAGCTTTCTTTTACGGGAAGCTCGACAAGGAGGTGCAAATGGAGGTACCTGAAGGTGTCCAAGCACCCGAGGGTAAAGTGTGCAAGCGGGTGAAGGCATTTTATGGCCTGAAACAGGCCCCCCGGATCTGGTACAAGGAAATGGATAGCTACATGTCTGAGCTCTCCTTTGCGCACTGCAAGAACGACCCTAGTGTCTATGTGCTCAAGGATGAGCGTGGCTTGCTGCTTGTGGCATTGTATGTCGACGACTTGATCATGTGCTCTTCCACTGATGAGGCCCTTGCAGACCTCAAGAAGCAGCAAGTTCAAAATGAAAGACATGGGTCCTCTCGAGTACTACCTCGGGATCGCCGTTCACCGCAACCGCAAAGCAGGCACCATCGAGCTCAACCAGACCAAGTACATCATGGACGGACATTGCATGCACTAGCCAGTTCATGCAAGCAGAGCATACCACCTGAGAATCTAGAAGGAACAGAATCTGCTATGATTCTTCCATGTTTGAGAAAAATTGATAGAATTGAGTGCGTGCACCACTGGATGCCTTTTCCATGCACTGAAGGGCCCACGGGCCTGTCAGACTAAAAAAAAAAAGAGAGTGGAATTCAAAGATTAAAACTCATTTGGATAGTGATTCACTTGGAAATATTGTTACACCACTCGCATCACAGGCATGAGTGAGGAAAGACTACAAATCATTGGAGTTTACAAGGAATTGGGAAGTACTCAGGTACATGAGTAAATGGCAAGACTCCTGTCTTTTTGGAAAAACCTGTGCTTAACGATTGCCGATCTGAAAGGCTACAATCACAANACGGGCCTGTCAGACTAAAAAAAAAAAGAGAGTGGAATTCAAAGATTAAAACTCATTTGGATAGTGATTCACTTGGAAATATTGTTACACCACTCGCATCACAGGCATGAGTGAGGAAAGACTACAAATCATTGGAGTTTACAAGGAATTGGGAAGTACTCAGGTACATGAGTAAATGGCAAGACTCCTGTCTTTTTGGAAAAACCTGTGCTTAACGATTGCCGATCTGAAAGGCTACAATCACAAAAACAGAGGCACTCAATCATGTTTTTTCTACTGCTGTGAAATTGTGTGTGTCAACATTTTTTCTCCTTGAAACATTAGTGATGAAGTGAACATGAAGCCCTTGTGGACATTTTAAGTTCAACAAGTGAACCAAGTGTTTTTGTGGGGGAAACATTTAAGGAATATTGCAAATTTCCCGAGTTCATGAACCAGTCTAACTATAGGCCAGATGTCTGCACAATATCATGGTTAAATGATTGTTTCCAAGGAGAGACCATGAGAGTATCCTTATACTGGATTACTGGTACCAGTTTAATTTGAAGATTGAGTGCGTCCAGCGGATCTGACTTCGTTAACGTCAAAAACAGCTGTTGGCACTCGCTGCTTATCGAGCAGCCCAGAAAGGATGACTTCCAGACTTTGCTAAACATGTACCAAAAGTAGGGAAGAATGAAACAAAATTTTCAGCGGAAAAACCGATATCAATCGATGTGGCCAACAAGTATCTTCACCGGGAGCGCAGGTGCCGTCCTGAGCACCTGCACAGGACGGCACCTGCGCAGGTGCCGTCTTCACAAAGCACATATCCTCAAGGTAGTAGTATCTGAACCTCAGGAGCCTCTTCAGCCTCAGCGCATTTCACAAGTGCCTTGGAGGATTTTGCATTTCATCTTGAGAAGTTTGTAGACATCTTCCCCGGGAAAGATGTCACACAAACCACCACTGATGTAGGCAGTTGACAAGTCAATCGAGCTGAAACCTGACAGCCATCTAACGGTCATTGAGACAAATAGGATGACAGTAAGGAGCTCGCCAAATGAAATCAGCTAGAAGAGATGATCAATCTGGGGTGCAACTAATCATCCACGTCTCCAGACACAACATGAGTAGTGTTGTGAGAAGGAAAACTGCCAAATCAATTCCGGATGTGAGTTCGTTATTTAGCGCTTAATGATACATTCATGAAGAGCGGACAACCTCTTGTATGATGCAAGAGCTTTGAGGAGCAAAACATTGATTTTTTAAAGCTCTTTCTTGCTAAAGAGGATGTCAAGAAGATAGCATACTAGGCTAGGTATGGACACTTTGATTTCAGGGTGAAGCTGTTTTGTCTCTGCAATGTACGACAGCATTTATGGATGTCATGAACAAGGTGTTCCGACAATTTTTCAAGGACTTTGTCATCGTGGACATGGACACCATGTTCATTTTTTCCAAGGATTACAATGGACACCTTTGCAAAGTTTTCATTGGTCTTCAAGTATGAAAGCCATCCAAGTGCAAATTCACCGTTTGGATGAGTCTTTTGGCCAAAACATCAGCAGTTGACGGATCTCAATAGATGTGAAAATGGTTTTGGAGGTTTTGATTGGCCAATGCGAAAAAATGTGCGGCATATCAGTTATTTTTCATCCTTTGCAAGCACTCCTATCATTATGCATATGATTACACTCGAGTGTTTGCGTCCCTCACTCGTCTCACTCAGAAGTCAATCAGGTACAATTCAGGAGACTCCACAGAGGAAAGATTCATCTTCCTTCAGAACACTTTCCTCAATGCCAACACTACAGATAGAGGATGCAACTATTTAACATGCTATGGAAAAGACTAATCTTTTCCAACGAAAAAAACGCCACCACATTCACCAGCTCCACCCGAAGAACAATGGCAACAATGATGATGCGACGATGACGACGACGAATACCACC
>SZWC01013731.1:54737-70768 GCA_023375785.1 Penium margaritaceum | reverse complement strand
CCCTAGCTCATCCCTTCGCTTTCTTCTCATGTCTTCTCTCTCATCCATTTCTCTCCTTTCCTGGTCCCCTGTGACGTTCCCTTCTTTCTTTTTCTCATCTTTTCATGCAGGTGACTTTCGCATGTTGTAGACACTCAAAACTGGTTAGAATGTTTTCTGAATTTACTTGTCTGAGTTTGCCATTGAGCTCCTCTTGCTTTCTAACTTCCCACTTGCTCCTCATCCCCACGTTTGTTGCCCTAACACGTGGGTGGTTGCTTACATTGCACATGCAGGCCAGCGCACAGCCGTTCCTTGTCTTTGGCCTCTTGTGTACGGCTCTGGCCATTGGCCACCGTGGTTATTGAGCAGCATATCAGACACTCTTCTCGTACATGATGCTTACGCTAACAGCAAGCATAAGCGAGTGCTGTTATCCACAACTGTCTCGCAATGTATCATTTGAACTTGAAGGACTGGGATTAACATTTTTTCAGCTCTCTGCATGTTAATGAGTGATAGCCATGTGGGAACAAACTCTTGATGCATTTCATGGTTCAGAAGACTACCAATGGAATCAATCTAACATCACCAAATGTGGCGAACACTTGCGAGAGGGACTACGTGAAGGTGTGTGGCCAGATCTCTATCCAAGAGAGGATGCAGGCACATGAAGGATTTGAAGAAAATTGTTTGTGTACTTCTTTGGACTCATGTGAGGTCAACATAGCCAGCTCAGTATCTGTGTGGAGGGAAGGTTTTGTTGGATTCATATCATTATCACACGGTGACCTCTGGCCTCGTTGCACACTCACATCACCGGTGCAGGTGACTGACCAGAGAGTGATGACTTTGCCGACGGACTCGTCGTGACCAGAAGTTGGGAGGACGAGCCATGAAGAGGCTCAATCTGAGCCTGCCAGCCACATTTGCATTTCTCACATGCATTCAAACACAGTTGGCCATGGCCATAACCGGGTTCATCTCCTAGTTACTTTGTTGTTTGAACAGTGGCCTAGTTTATGCTAGGAAATTGGTCTGTGGGCAGGTGGGGTTGATTCCACTAGTTTCGAGGGTGGCGAGAGAGATGGAGCTCGCTGCTCGCTCTCTCGCCTCCTCCCGTCGCGTAACACCTCTGTGACGCGTGACTGCGAATTACTCTCCGTTCATTCTTGTGACTCTCACAACTCCGCGTCAATCTATGGCGTTTTGCCCTCTCTTGCATGCAACAGCAGTGCTCTTCCCTCAGTCTACTCTCTAGCCTAGACTGTCTACTGGTATCAGAGCGAGTTGCGTGCAATCCGGACGGCGGATCGATCTACCGTCCACGCATCCTGGGCCGAACCCGCGGCTGCCACCTTTGGCGGCGCCGGCTCACTTCTCCTCCTAGCTGCACTGGGAGGCACACCCCCACTTGTCCTGTCTCTCCGCCTCCTCATCGGCCAAGGACAGGGACGTCGCCTCTCTTGGCGACGATTCTCTAGTGGCGGAAGTTAGAAGTGAGGGGGGGTGTTCCCACACTACCGCCCCTCTCTCCGTGCCACCCACCACTCTGGTGGGAGTCGGATCTGCAGTAGGCGGGCGTCTCCCACCTCAGTGCGGTTCTCCAACCACACTACGGCCGGTTCCCACTACACCGCTCACCGCCGAAGCAGCAGCAGCACGGCGGCTGCAGCACGACAGCCGCAGCAGCAACAGAAGCAGCACGTCGGCAGCAGCACGACGACAGCAGCCGCAGCAGCAGCAGCAGCAGCGGCATTAGCAGCAGCAGCAGCAGCACGTCGGCAGCAGCACGACGACAGTAGCAGCAGCAATAGCAGCAGCAGCATTAGCAGCAGCAGCAGCAGCAGCAGCAGTAGCAAAACGGCGGTAGCAGCACGACGGCAGCAGCAGCAGCAGCAGCATTAGCAGCAGCAGCAGCTGCAGCAGCACGTCAGCAGCAGCACGACGACAGCCGCAGTAGCAGCAGCAGCAGCAGCTGCACGTCGGCAGCAGCACGACGACAGCAACAGCAGCAGCAGCATTAGCATCAGTAGCAGCAGCAATAGCAGCAGCAGCAGCACGACAGCAGCAGCACGAAAGCAGCAACGGCAGCAGCAGCAGTAGCAGTAGCAGCAGCAGCAGCAGCAGTAGCAGCACGTTGGCAGCAGCACGACGACAACAGCAGCAGCAGCAGCAGCACGGCGGCTGCAGCACGACAGCCGCAGCAGCAGCAGTAGTAGCAGCAGCAGCTGCACGTCGGCAGCAGCACGACGGCAGCAACAGCAGCAGCAGCAGCAGTAGCATCAGCAGCAGCAGCAGCAGCACCTCCACCGCGGCAGCCGAACAAAAGGGGGCGACAGCAGCAAGCGGCACTACAGCCTTGTAGCGGTCTCATCACCACCGTCTGGTGGTGGCAGCCGTCACGCTGGCGCACTGGGAGGATCTCGGTGGCTCCTCAGAGGAGAGCTCGGCGCGGCAACGCCACATCCACCGTGACGCCGCCTCCGTGGAGACAACCCCACCGTCACAGCCAAGGCCGCCCTCCATACCGGTAAGCTCCCCTCTTTCCCATTCTCCTGGGGGGGTCGAGCACCCGCACGTTAGCGCTGGGGTGGACGCCGCAACTGCTCGCGTGTCCGCTGTCCTAGGTCACGACGTTGTTGCCGTGGCCACCAGGGTTACGCGCACGGCCCTTGCAGTAGTCGACGCTGCAGCAGCAACCGCCGCCACCCTAGCTGCCGCTGCCCGAGCTTCTCGCGCCTCCGCCTCGACCTCGGCAGGACGCGCTGCTGAGTCCTACACCGAAGCCGCCGTTGTCGCCGGTCCGCTGGCTGCCGCAGCTGCAAACATCTTCACTCAGGTTGATGCAGCCGCTTCTGCTATTGCCTCCGCGACTGCCTCCGCTGCGTCTGCCGTGTCTGCAGCCGCTTCTTCCATTCATACCTCCACCTCTGGTGCCTTTGCAACTGCCTCATCTGCTCCCTCGACCGTCACCAGAGTCGTCACAGCCGCCATCTCCATCGTTGCGGCCTTCACCACTCTTGGAGCCGTCCTCACCACCGGAGCGCTTGCTCTGGTGATCCCCATCACGTCCACTGTCTCCGTTGTCTCAGCTGCAGTCGCAGCTGCTGTTCCATCACTCCTTGCCTTGTTGTGCGCACCTCCACCTCCTTCTGCTTTGTGAGAGTCTTTGGCTGCTCCTCTGTCTCCTTGCCTCCTTTCCTCTCTTGCGGGATCTTATTGCTTGTCTGATTGGGGTCGGGCTGTCCTGCAGCACACATCTCTCGTGCCTTGGGCACGTCCAGTTTTCCTACGCCCACTGGGGCAGGGGAAACTCTGCCGAAATCTGTCCGGCAGGACCTCGTCGTCGTCACCATGCCGAGTGACGACGAATCAGTCATAGCTGACCTTCAGCGCCAGTTGCGCCTCGCTCTTGAGGCGCAGCGTGAGGCTGAGGACCGCCTCAAGCTTGCCGATGATAATCGCGCCGCCTTTGCTGACGAGGTTGCAGCGATTGTACTCAAGCTCCTCCCTGCTGCGTCCGTCCCCACCGCTTCTGCCAGCGCTAGCACCACTGCGGCTGCTTCCTCCACCCCCTCTGCCTCCAGCACCGCTGCCGGCAACACTGCTGTCCATCCTTCCGCTGCTCATCCCACCGCTGTCATGCGCCAGCATGATTTCTTCTCGCACCCGCCTGTCCTGTCCGCCGGACTCGTCTTCTCCTCCTGGGAAACCCGCTTCAGCGCCTGGGCCCAGGGGGAGCGTCTGTGGGAATACTACTTCCCAGCTGTCGCACCTTTTACACCTGTCGCTGCTGAGTCTGCCCGCGCTGTCCGTGCCCTCATTGCTGCTGCGCCAGAGACGCTTGTCGACGAGGTCGGTACCTACAATGCCCATCCCGCCGTACAGCGTCTCGCTGATCCTGTTGGTGCCTACACCATGCTTCGCCGCCGCACCACAATCACTGGTCAGGCAGCACAGAGTGCCCTCATTGTGCAATTCAACACGCTCATCATGTGTGCTGACGAGTCGGCTGATGCCTACTGGGCACGCGGGCTCAAGCTCCTTCGTGAGCTCGACAAAGCCGCGCCAGGCCAGCTTGCTGCTGTCCACACCATGGTCAACGGCTTGATTCCCGAGCTGTCCGACCTCCTCCGCGACGTCAAATCTGACAAGCTGCTGCGTCTTGCTTCTCAGCCTGTTCCTCCTGATTCCCCACCGGGCATTGGTGCTCTCTGGGACTTCGTTGCTGATCGCGTCGCCGCTTGGTGGACCAGCCTTCAGAACAAACGTCTACACCGTGCTGCAGTTACCGGAGTTGCTGCAGCCACCACCGCTTCCTCCCCTGCCTCTTCCTCGGCTGCCGCCGCCTCCTCCACGTCCTCTTCTTCCTCGGCATCTACGGCCACCGCTCTCGCCTCCCAGGGGCGCGGGCGTGGCAAGGGCAAGGGGAAGGGCAAGGGGAAGGACAAGGACCCTGCACCATCCCGTGTCCCTGGTGCAGTTGTGTACTGGAACTGTGGCTCCTCTGAGCATTCTGCTCGTACTTGCCCTGCGCCTCCTGATGATCTGCGCCTGGCCCGCTCTATGCGTGCGCACTGGTCTCGCACCGGTGGCTCATCTTCTTCGTCCGCCACCACCTCCAGCTCCCCTTCAGTCTCTCACCCTGTCGGCTCCACCTCTGCCCAGGTCTACTCCACCGCCGGCGTCTCTACAGCTCCACCCCCCATCCCATACCCGTGGGGTTGGCCATCGTTCTACGGAGCGCCCGCGTTTGCTGGGCCCCCTTCTTCGGCATACGTCCCACCTCCGTGGTTCGTAACTCCCTCGCGGCAGTCTCCTCCATCTTCCGCAGCGTCCGTCGATGGCGAGCGCCAGCTGGAGAAGTCTCTTCTCCAGCGTCTTCACCTCCGCGATCAGGGAGGTGAGGGTGTGTCTTCGTTGGCCAGAGGTCTCCCTTGTCACACTGACACTGTCCTTCGTGGGGACCCCCCCGGTCATGTTCTTGGGTTCCCGTCCGCGTCTGTTCCGTGGGTTGAGCACTGGCAGTCTGTCGTGCTTCCTCGTTGCCTGTCCGCCTGTGACTCTACCCCACCCTCTGTTGGCACTGTTGCCACCTGTGGCGTCCTTCCTGGTGTTCGTGTCTCCGGTGGCTTCTGGGTTCTCGCCTCCGGGGCCACCCACCACATGACCTCTGTTCGTTCAGCGTTTGTCTCGTTGGGTCCCGCTGGTTCCGTCCGTTTTGTTCGTACTGGTTCTGGTCAGTTATTGCCTGTCCAGGGCGTGGGTGTTGTTTGCTTTGTTGGTCCTGGTGGCATGCTGTTCCTGCCCGACGTGCTGTATGTGCCTTCTTTGGAGCTCAGTCTGTTGTCCGTGCCCTCCCTTAACAATCAGGGCATGGATTTCTCAGCCAATCGGGGTGTTGGCACTGTCTGCATTCGTTCCACTGGTCGCATCGTTCTGCGGGGGATTAAGTGTGATGAACTCTACCGTGTGCCCCTCATTGCTCCCGCTCCCCACTCTGTTGGCTCCTCTCTAGCCCACGTAGCGCCATCTCTCTCCCCCGCCGATATCCAACTCTTGCATCGTCGTCTTGGCCATGTTCACACTGATGCCATCTCCAGCATGCTCAGTCTCCAACCTGCTGTTGGCCTTTCACCCTCGACCTTTCCCTCACCTTGTCCCTCTGACTGTCTCGACTACACCCAAGGGAAAATGCATCGTTCTCCCTTTGCTTCCTGTGACTCCCAGTCCTCCCACCCTCTTGCTCTTGTGCACGCTGATGTCATGGGTCCCCTCTCCCATGACCTTCTTGGGGGTGTTGGGCGTTATGTTTTGTGCCTCACTGATGCCTTTTCCCGCTATCGCTGGGTCTTCGCTCTTTGACAGAAGAGTGACGTCCCTGCTGTCCTTGAGTCCTGGCTCCGCCAGGCTGAACGGTCTTGTCAGCGCTCCCTGCGTGTCTTCCGCAGCGACCGCGGCGGTGAATTCCTTGGTCCCACCGCCCGGTTCCTTGAGTCTCAAGGGGTGTGTTTGGAGACTTCCGCTCCCTACACACCCGAACAGAACGGAGTCTCTGAGCGTTGGAACCGGACTCTTGCCGACGGCGTCCGTACCCTTCTGTCTGAGTCCGGTCTTCCTCCTCTATTCGCCTTTGAGGCCATGAGTTACATGACCTGGGTATGGAATCGAGTCCCACACGGGCCCCTTCCCCGCTCTGTCACACCTTTTGAGCGTTGGTACGGGACCCGTGCTGACCTGCGCCTCGCTCGCGTCTGGGGTAGCATTGCGTCGGTCTGGCTCCATGAGGACCTTCGTGACGGCAAACTCTCCCCGCGTGGGCGCCTCTGCCCTTTCTTGGGCGTGTCTGCCCAGTCCAAAGCCTGGCGCTTCTGGGACCAGGAGCGCCAGCGCGTCATTGAGTCCCGCGATGCCCTTTTCTTCGAGTCTATCTTTCTCCGTGACTTCAGTCGTCACTCTACGGCAGCCTCCCTGCTGCCGCTCTCTCGGTTATGGGGGGAAATCGGGCATGCGGCTCCCGTTGCCCCTGCAGTCCCTGCTGCGGTCCCTTCCTCGCAGCCTCCACCCTTGGAGCGGCCTTCGTCGTCTGGCACTGTGACTCCTTCTCCTTCTCCTTCCGCGTCATCCAGCTCGCTCGGAGCTCCTGCGTCTCCTGTCTTGTCCTCCTCCGTTCCGTCTGAGTCCATGTCTCCTGCACACTCCTCAGCGGCTCCGTCCAGTCCGCTTACCCCTGTGGCACCCAGTTGTTCCACCGCTGCTCCGTCATTGCCTGGTGACCCTCATGGTCCTGCTCCCATCGAGCCCTTCGTCCGTGGCGGGCGTCTCTGCACGCTCCCTTCTCGTTCGTCCAGTGTCGTTGCCCCATCCGTTCGTCCTGTCTAGTCCCACCCAAAGCAGCCTGGAAGGCTACCGACTAGCATGGACGCCTTGGGCCTAGCCACAGCAGTGGTCCATCCCAGCTCTGCCCTTGGGTAGACACTTCTCAGGTCTGAGCACGAGCGCGCTCTCGAAGCCGCCATCAGCAGCAGTGTTGCTGAGTGTCACGCGACAGTTGCTGCTGCACCCTCGTCAGACCCGACTACTGTTCGTCAGGCACGCACTGCGCCCGACTCCCAGCAATGGGAGGCAGCCATGCGGGATGAGCTTCGAGCTCCTGGTGACCACGCCGTCTACGAGGTGGTCGATCTCCCGCCCGGTCGCAAAGCCATCGATGCACGATGGGTCTTTAGGCGCAAGTACAAGCCGAATGGCGAGCTTGACAAGTATAAGGCACGTCTCACCGCCAAGGGGTTCTCACAAGTCCCTGGCGTTGACTTTGACGAGACTTTTGCCCCCGTCGGACGCTACACCACTGCTCGCGCCCTTCTGAGTCTTGTCACCCACCATGACTGGGAGCTCGAGCAGATGGATGTCAACAACGCCTTCCTGCACGGTGAGCTGGATGAGGAGATTTACATGGTGCAACCTCCAGGGTTCTCTGACGGCACTGACAGAGTGTGGAGACTGCGCAAGGCTCTCTATGGCCTGAAGCAGTCACCACGATGTTGGAACCAGGAGATCACCTCTACCCTTGAAAAGGGTGGATACCGTCGTAGCACAGTGGATCCTTCTCTCTTTGTCGCTCCCAACTCTGCACCGTTTGTTGCAGTCCTCGTCTATGTGGACGACCTGCTCATTGCGTCACCCAGTCAGGAGGCAGTGTCGACTGTGAAGTCTTTGCTGCAGTCCACGTACAAGATGAAAGACCTGGGCCCAGCTCGAGTTTTTCTCGGCATGGAGCTTGAGCGTGATCGTGCTCACCGTGTTCTGCATGTCCACCAGGCAGCATATGTCAGGAGTCTGGGGGAGCGCTTTGCCTCGCTCCTTGAGTCTGTGCCCTCAGCATCCACGCCGATGACGCCCGCTGGGCAGAGGTTGCTGAAAACACTAGATGTGTCCAAGCTGGGGGAGCAGGTGGATATGACCGACTACCTGCGCGTCATAGGGTCATTGATGTACCTGGCCACTACCACACGAGCAGACGTCGCTTTCGCTGTGAACTTCCTTGCACAGTTCTCACAGTGCCCACGGGTGCGGCACATGGAGGCCGCGCTGCGTGTCGTTCGATATGCGCTTTCCACTACACGAGTTGGCCTCTGTTACCGGGCGCAGCCGTCCGTCGTTGTTGATGGCTACACTGACAGTGACTGGGCGCATGACACGGATGCACGCAGCCGCTCCGGCTATGTCTTTCTAGTCGGCGGCACAGCAATCTCCTGGAAGAGCGGTAAGCAGGGTTGCGTCGCACGCAGCTCTAGTGAGGCGGAATATGTCGCCCTTGGTGCAGGCACTTGTGAAAGTGTTTGGCTGTGTCGGTTGTTTCAGCAGTTGCGTGTACCCATCCGCTGCATCACCTTACGCTGTGACAATCAAAGCAAAAAAGCTATTGCTGAGCACGACGGCATGCATCACACTCGCACCAAGCACATCAATGTAGAGCATCATTTTGTACGTGAGCGTGTGACTGCAGGTGATGTCAAGATTGTGTGGGTTGACACGCGACAGCAACGAGCTGACTTTCTCACGAAGGCACTCAGCGGCAATGTCTTCAAGGCAGCAGTGCACGCTGTTGGGTTACTGTGTCCTCGTGTTGCTCCTGGTTGAGTTGTCATGCCAGTGCTTGTGTACAGTCTTGTGTTGTGTCACGTCTTGTGACGTTCACGTTGTGCTTGTGCATGTCGTTCGTGTGCGTCGGCTGTGGGTCATGGGGGAGTGTTGGATTCATATCATTATCACACGGTGACCTCTGGCCTCGTTGCACACTCACATCACCGGTGCAGGTGACTGACCAGAGAGTGATGACTTTGCCGACGGACTCGTCGTGACCAGAAGTTGGGAGGACGAGCCATGAAGAGGCTCAATCTGAGCCTGCCAGCCACATTTGCATTTCTCACATGCATTCAAACACAGTTGGCCATGGGCATAACCGGGTTCATCCCCTAGTCACTTATTTGTTTGAACAGTGGCCTAGTTTATGCTAGGAAATTGGTCTGTGGGCAGGTGGGGTTGATTCCACTAGTTTCGAGGGTGGCGAGAGAGATCGAGCTCGCTGCTCGCTCTCTCGCCTCCTCCCGTCGCGTAACACCTCTGTGACGCGTGACTGCAAATTACTCTCCGTTCGTTCTTGTGACTCTCACAACTCCGCGTCAATCTGTGGTGTTTTGCCCTCTCTTGCATGCAACAGCAGTGCTCTTCCCTCAGTCTACTCTCTAGCCTAGACTATCTACAGGTTTAGGGGGTCTCCCTGTAGTTAGAGGAATAATGCAAGACTGAGGACGTGAGGGAGTGGGAGAGTGAGATGCCGAGGACTTGTCACAAGCTCACTTGTGTGTCGAGGTGTTGGGGGAAGAACAAAGTTGAGCTACGTAGTGGAGCGAACTGCACCTCACGCTCAAGTGAATGTGTAGATGCCACAACCCTTGTGGTTGATCCTACCCTCTCAAAATATTATGAGAACAGCTACGGGCTGGTAATACTCGGTAGCATAACCCCAGCAAGATCGGCAACCGTCAACTAGTCACACAACCCATGGTGGTTTGTGTACCACAGACACGTCGTGACCTCTGGCTTTGCAACACACTCATCACACTGATGCAGGCGACCGACTTTGGAGGGGCGCTGTTGCTAGTTCCATCGCCTGCAAGATTATGCCACTTGGAAGGAGATCCAGAGACACGTTGCAAGCATCGACTATTCGACGGCCTGCAGTGTTCAAGTTTTATTGGCCAGTCACATCTGTATGCCCTCTTGTCTCACTCCACATGGCACACATTTGTAAAGATTAAATGACCATGGCCTTACCTGGGGAGACGCCACACGAGCTCACCTCGACTGTTGGCCCTCACTCCATGAAGAAGCCAACCTACCCAAAAGTGCCCTCTATCACATGCACGGCAATCATTTGATCATTTTGCCTTGATGTGGTTGATGTTAGGGTTCGTACAGTGACTACCGTCCCCTGCATCCTTGTGACTTGCTTGTGAGAAAGTGCGTAGAAGCTTCCTAGCAACACAGCCGCTGACCAGGCGTCACTGCCTGGTCAGACGGTGACGACAGTCACACGTTGTACACACAACGGCAAGGGTTTGACTAGGAGACACAAGACACAGTGTCAGAATGCTTCAATACAGCATGTGCAGAGAGAAATAACAAATGACAGGTCCAAGGCATAAATACCTGCCGCGGCGCACGGCGGGTGTCGCACGCGGCAGTCCAAGAGCTGTCCTAAAACCGGCCCAAAACCACTGTTTTGGCCGTAACTCTGCGCACACATGTCAGAATCCTACACCGTCTGAACCTAAACGTGCAGAATCAAAAGACGGACGCTACGACTGGTCACATGCATGCATCCATTGACTGACAGTGAGAATACAATGCAAAAACATACAAATAGGCCTCATGGCCAGTCCGCCGAAAGACGCCTGCAAGACGTAGAAGACACAACAAAGAGTCCCAGTGGCATCTGGGGCTCTCGAGCAGTGGTCGGTCAGCTCCAAGCGGGTAGTCCGCCGCCTGTCGTCGCGCCGGTGTCACCAGGGCCGCCTACCACAGGGATCTGCACGAGTATGGACACGGCCGAGTGGTCACAGTAAACTGTACAGGAACGGCACAAAGCACAACACTCCCCCATGACCCGATGGTACGCATGTCCATACGCGTGCAGCACTGGTACAACCACATAGTGGGTGACACAGACAGATGAGACGCAAACGTAAATCCCACACTCAACCACTGTCACGCACGGGGCGAAGCCCAACAGAACGAATGGCCACCAGGAACTTTCCGTGGGCAAGTGCCTTCGTCAAGAAATCAGCACGCTGCAAGTCAGTGCCAACCCACATGATGGAGATCACGCGTCGCTCCACCAGATCTCGAACGAAGTGATGCTCAACCGCAATGTACTTTATGCAAGCATGAAAAACACCAGAGTTCTCCGCAATGGCGAGAGCACTCTAGTTGTCGCAACGCAGCACAATGGCGGGTACTGATTGCCCAAGCTCAAGAAACAAGCGCTGCAGCCAAACTGCCTCAGCAGCCCCTGCCCCCAAAGCCACATACTTTGCCTCCGACAAGCTATGTGCGATGCAACCCTGCTTCCCGCTTTGCCAGGACAAAGCGGTACCACCGAGCAAAAACACGTAGCCGGTGCGACTGCGCCCGTCAGTGCTCCAATCCCAGTCGCTGTCACTATAGCCGTCAAGGACCACCGAACACTACCGATGAAAGCAGAGTCCAAGATACGGCGTGGAGACCACGTACCATACCACTCGCACAGCCGCGTGAAGAGCTCTCGCATGTGGAGCCTGCGAGAACTGAGCGAGGAGGTTGACGGCGAACGCGATGTCGGGACGCATGGTAGTAGCCAGGTACATCAGAGATCCGATAAGACGGAGGTACAAGGTCACGTCCACTGTCTCTCCCAGCTGTGTAGGGTCATCCACCTTCAGGGCATCCTACCCATCAAGTGTGAGGGATGTGGAAGCAGTGGGCACTACACCAAGGAGATCGTTAAAGCGCTCCCCCACAACTCGTGCGTATCGGCCCTGATGCAGCAACAGTGCCCGATGTCTGCGATCTCGCACGAT
Source organism: Penium margaritaceum (assembly GCA_023375785.1). NCBI lineage: Eukaryota > Viridiplantae > Streptophyta > Zygnematophyceae > Desmidiales > Peniaceae > Penium > Penium margaritaceum. The sequence continues at coordinate 59,162 of SZWC01013731.1, read as the reverse complement.
CTCCATACCGAGAAACACCGATGCAAGACCGAGGTTCTTCATCCTGTAGGCGGTCTGCAGGACAGTATTGGCCTCCTTCACGGCCTCCACGGACGAAGACGCAATCAGAAGGTCATCAACATAGACCAGGATGGCGATGAACCGCTCGGGTGTCGGTAGGATGAAGAGCGAGGGATCTGCCTCGCTCTGTACGTATCCTGCGTGAGTCAAGGTGCCAGTGATCTCCCGGTTCCAATACCGTGGAGACTGCTTGAGGTCGTACAAGGACTTGCACAAGCGCCAGACCTTGTCACCGTCCTCAAAGCCTGGTGGTTGAGCCACGTAGATCTCCTTATCCAGAGAGCCATGGAGGAACGCGTTGTTCACATCCATCTGGTGTAGTTCCCAGTCATGCTGAGTCACTACACCGAACAGAGCTTGAGCTGAGGTCATGCGGCCGACAAGGGCAAAGGTGTCAGTGTAATCAACTCCCTCAATCTGAGAGAACCCCTTGACGACCAAGCGGGCCTTGTAGCGTTCCAGTGAGCCATCCGGCTTCACTTTCTTGCGAAAGACCCACTTGACCTGAATTGCCTTCCTCCCACGGGGAAGATCGACCAGCTCGTAGACTCTGTGCTCTCGGATAGCGCGAAGCTCATTCTTGCAAGCAGCTCGCCAGGCATCAGCATCCTGCGATGAGAAAGCCTCCCTCAATGTACCCCGGTCCGGGGCCATAGAGGGGGAACTCTGCGTGGCAAGTGCACACGCCTCAGTGTCAGGCCTGACGGCCACGAGATCAGCTGCTGCGTCACAGGCGATATGGAACTCGCGAGTGACCAGGTCGTGTCCTATGGGACACGCTGGGTGTACCTCTGAAAGCTCACTGCAGACACTCAGGCCTAAGGCCTTTGTGCCTGGATCACCGCTCACGATGCTGTGAGAGGAACACCTGGGTCCGGGACCCGACGCTCGCTGAGCTCCGGAATCCAGTGGTCGCAGGCGACCACCGGGCTCACGGGAGTAACCGGAGGTCGAGGGGCGCACCTCGGGCTCAGGATCAGGTACGACCACAAGGACAGGTACGACCACAGCTGGTGAGGGTTGAGACGAGGCAGCCAGAGATGCCGTGCGAGGAGATGCATGTGTGGGGGGCACAAAGCTGGGGGTGACAGCGGGCAAGGCTGGCCCGGACACTGAGACAGGAGTGTCAGCCGATGTAGGGACAGGAGTGGGCTGGGCTGGGTCAGACGCCGGAGCAGGAGTGCCAGTAGACACAGGTGGTGATGCAGGAGGAGGCGTGAGAGCAGCGGTACCTGTGGGGTGTGAAACAGGCTGAACAGGCGTGATCTCTGGACCAACGGCAATGATAGCCGGATCATCAAGTGCTGAAGACCGAGAGGGGACTCGAGCGGACACATCAGCCTGACGAGGAATGGTCGCTGGCGAAGAAGTCTCCCCCATCCGCCGAGGACCCTCACAGGAAGGGACATGAGCTGCAGAGAGGGCTGTGATCGAAGTCAGATCACGGTATGTGAGTGACTCAAAAAACAGCGCGTCACGGGACTCAATGACACGACGGCGAGTGGGGTCCCAAAAGCGCCAGGCCTTCGACCAAGGGGAGATGCCGATGAAGGCACACAAGCAACCCCGAGGGGAGACCTTGGACCCCTGCTGGTCCTCGGTGTACCACACGGAGGCCAGGAAACCCCAGACGCGAGCGAGACGAAGATCGGCACGGTGGCCAAACCAGAGCTCGTACGGTGTACCATGGTCCGGAACTGGACTATGCGGGAGGCGGTTCCAGACCCAAGTCATGTAGGCAAAGCCCTCGAAGGCGAAGGACTCCGGGAGACCGCACTCAGACTGCATGGCGCGGACCGCATCCTCCATGGTGCGGTTCCAGCGCTCAAATACACCGTTCTGCTGTGGGGTAGCAGGAGCGGAGACCTGGTGAAAACTGCCGTGCTCAGCAAAGAAGGAGTCCATCTCACCGAGGAACTCGCCACCGCGATCCGAGCAAAAGGTATGTAGCGTGTGGCGAGACTGACGCTCAGCCATCACGAGCCAGAGCCGAACCGCAAGGGCGGCGTGGCTCTTCTGACGCAGACTGTAGACCCACCGCATCCGGGTGAATTCATCAGTCAGCCTCAAAACATACCGGCCCCTCTCGGACAGGGACTCGACCGGGAGAGGACCAAGCAGGTCCGAGTGGACCAACTCAAGGGGCGGTAGCGCTCGGGAACGCGAATCGGGATAAGTGCACCGGTGCATCTTTCCCTGAGCGCAAAAAAGAAAGTCGGTCTTGGGTGGCTTCTCGAAAGAAGCCAAATCAAGGCCAAGAGCGGGCTGTGTCCATATGAGCTTCGACACAGTGTCAGAGCCCACGTGAAACAGACGTCGGTGAAGCAACCTCTGGTGTTCCGGGGATAGAACACCAGTGACAAAAACGTGACCAGAGGAAGAGGGAGAGCAAGGGGAGGATGGCCGAGCAATGTGGTACAAATCATCTACGACTGAAGCACGCAGGACAATACTACGGGTGTCAAGAGCAATCACAGTCGCTGAATCAACGGTATGCTCAACGGAGAGACCCATCAGAGTGCAGGCACGCACACACAGCAGACTAAGCTCAAGATAAGGCACGAACAGCACGTCAGAGAGATACAGGGGGCCAGACGGACCATCAAAGCATACAACCCCAACACCGTGGACCGGTAAGGACTGACCAGAGCCTGTACGAACAGAACGGACAGTCGTGACAGGACCAAGTACCACAAAGTCACTACGACGACACGTCCTGTGGTGGGTGGCACCGGAATCGATGATCCAAGTGTCACCGGAGTCACGACTGGTGGACGTCACTGTACAACGAGCAATGGAACACTGGGCATCAGAGGGACGCTGAGCCGTCAGTGGGAAGGCACGACGTACATCACGAAGGTGAGACTCATGAATCCAGCCAGTGCAGTCAGGCCCAACATCATCACATGCGGACTGTGCTCCCCCACACGTGTCATCACGAGTCACGAGGACGGATGAAGAAGCATTTTGTGACCCACTCGATGATGAAAACACACTTGCACCTCCCTGAAAGCGAAGTGCCAGAAGATGACAAAGCTCGGCGATGGTACGGTCACGTGGGTCTGGATCACTACTGCTCGCTGGTGAGGACACAGGAACAGCTACAGTCGTGGTCGCCGCGCGTCCAGAAGAGTGTGCGGGCGACGTGCCAGACGCGGTGCGAGCAACATGGCCAGCCTGAAGTCCACGAGTGATGTGCTCCCAGTCAAGCGGCTGCTGGCACTCGGTGTAGCGATGGGCACCTCCACAGTTGTAGCAGTGCACGGAACGGCCACTACTACCACTGGATGACGGCTGCTGCTGACCTGATCCGCACTTCCTGTTCTTTTTCTTCCCCTGGGCAGCTGTTGCAACGCCCTGCGTCTGCGTGGGTGTAGACGGGGTCAAAGAGGAGGAGGAAGATGAGGTCGTGATGGAGGTGGATGAGGGTGACTACAGGAGGGAAGATGGTGGTGAGGCGAGGACTGCTGTTGCGAGGGAAGTGTCCTGATGTGCTACTGCTGCCTCGCGGGCTGACGTCACCTGGAGGAGAAGCTGATGCGTCAAAGGGAGCAGCAGCAGGGTGGCTGAGAAAGGCTCGAGAGCAGCGTCACTGTACCGTGTGAAGATGTCGGTGTACTCCAGGCGAACTCCGAGCATGATCATCCGAAGTGCCCACAGCTGTATGCCCCCTGAGGTCCCCAGACGTGTGTAAATACACATGGCGCGTCGCCAGTAATCTGTCGTAGGCTCCGCTGGTCCCTGGCGGAGTGAGTGGAAAGCACGAATGTGTGACGCACGCGTGGCGTGCAACTCTGCGGCCAGTAGGGACAACGCCAGATCCCAGCCTCCACAAGGATCAGCTTCGGTGCCTGTGCCAGCCTCGCCAAGGAAGGGGCGGAAGTCGACGACAGTCTCGGGTGGCATGGCATAGAGAAGTCCTCGCATGGCCCGGGCTACTGTCAGCACCTGTGCTGGGTCTGTAGACTGGTATGGGCTGTGGTAGTAAGGCCACACTCCCTCGGAAGTGGCCCACACATGAAACAGGATATCCTAGCAGTCAAATCCATCCTCGCTGATGTACCGTGGAGGTGGTGCCTCAAAGTCCTTTGGCTACCGCTCCGTGGGGAGAGCAACCGCAGGCTGAGGAGGGCGAGAGACGAGGAAAACTCCCGGAAGGGGGTGATCACCGGGGAAGTCAGGTGACGATCGTATCGGGCACACGGGTGGAGGTCGGATACCCGTCTGCAGCTGACGGAGGCGCTCCTGTAGAAGACGAATCTCTCGCTCCTGGGAGTCATCCTCGAAGCCTGGCATGAATGGCTCGTCATCAAGGAGGTCCGCAGGTGGTGGAGATACCACACCAGGAGGTGAAGCAGGCGGAGC
>SZWC01013731.1:0-47034 GCA_023375785.1 Penium margaritaceum | reverse complement strand
GTGAGCGTCGCGGGTCTGGTACTGGCTGTGGTAGTAAGGCCAGACACCCTCAGAATCGGCCCACACCTGAAACAAGGTCTCCCAGCAATCGAAGCCCTCCTCACTATCGTAACGGGGTGGAGGTGTCTCAAAGTCCTTCGGTCGCCGCTCCGTGGGGAGGGCGACCTCAGGCTCGGGAGACGGTGGACGGGGTATGGGGAGCCCACCAGTGAGAGAAACGCCACCAAAGGTGAACGCTGCTGAACGACGTGGCTGATCCTGACGGCGAGAGGGTGGCGGAGTGGGAGGCTGTGATCCTAAACGTAACTCACGGATGCGCTCTTCAAGCACACGAATCTCGTGCTCGCATGAGTCATCCTCAATCTCCTCCTCATCCCAGGAGTCCACCTGTGATGAGTGATGCTGAGGCCGCGGCGCTGTGTAGGGTGTAGACTGCTGAGCAGATGGTGCAGCTCCAGTAGATCCTCCAGGTGGCTGCTGTGAGGCCATCGAACAGCCCCGTAGTAACTCAGTGATCTTCTGCAATGGGTTGGACTGCCTCTGCTGCTGCCGGTGCATCTCGTCCTGTGACCGACGAGTTTCGTCGATCATGCGGGACTGCGATCGTGGACTCATAACGCCCGAAGAGGAGGAAGAGGGGTCAACGAGTCCCTTGTCCTTGTCACGGACCGGCGCCATCGCAATGCTCAGTATGGGGCCGAACGTCAAAAATACTCCAAACAAGAAACTGACAGTGTTTCTCGAGGAGTTGAAACGTCTAGAAAATTTGACGTTTTGACCCCAAAACTACTGACGTCAGCACAATGTATGATGACGTCAGCGTTTTTTACGCTAGCAAAAAAACGCTAGCGTTTTTTTGCTAGCGTTTTTTACGCCAGCAATTTTTTTTTGTAGGTCACGCGAACCCCGCGTGACCGGTGGGGGTGACCTCGTCACCCCCTGCTCACGGCTGCGCAGGGACTGCGTAGGCCTGCGCAGTGCTGCGCAGCTGCGCAACACTGCTGTGCAGCAGTAGTGCTGCGCAAGCTCGCCGCTGCTGTTACGGCGGATGTGCTGCTGCATGGCTGTAGCCGCTGCCGCTGCTGCAATGCTGCTACTGCCGCTGCTGCTACTTTGCTGCTGCTGCTGCGTTGCTGGTGCTGCTCGCGGCTACTGATGTTGTCACAGTTGCAAGCTGTTGCCGCCGCTTCGCGCTGCCACTGCTCGCAGCCGCCGTCGCAAGCTACTGATGTGAGGTGCTACTCCTTTTTTTTTGTACAGGCTGGCAGCCAGACACGGCTGCTACTGCAACCCGGTGCTGCTGCTGCTGGCCGGCGTGGCTGCTGGATCTCGTCACTGCTGCGGCTCCACTTGCTACGGTGGTGGCAATTGCGTGGTGACGTTGCTGCTGCCAACGTCGGCTGCGACGGGTCCTTGGATGTGGCGGCGGCGGTGACTCTCACTGCTGCTGCCTGTGCTGCGTCTCTGCGGCGCAGCTCTGCGAGAGGGGTCTTGTTGCTCTGATACCATGAGAAATTGCTAGGAAGCTTCCTAACCTTGCTGCTGCTGACGTGGCGACACTGTCCAGTCAACTAGCGCACTAGCAAGCAAGCAGGTGCAAGAAACAACAAGGATCAGGCTAGGGAGACGCGCAAAGTCTCATAAGCTTCAATAGCTTAGTAATGTAGAGAGAAATGACAACTGACAAGCACACAGCATAAATACCTGCCGCGGCACACGGCGGGTGACGCACGCGGCGGTGTCAGTTTGTCCTAAAACTGGCTCAAAACCACTTTTTTGGCCGCAACTCTGCGCACAGGCATCCAAACGCAACATCGTCTGAACCTAGAGATGCAGAATCTTGAGCCGGACGCTACGAATGGTCACACGCACAAGTCCGGCATCGATCGGTGGACGGACAATGCAAAACATGCAAATCGGACTCAAGAGCCAGTCCACCGAAAAAACTCTAGCACCTACAGAAAAACTGCAGAGCACCCCAGCAAGCACCCGGGACGTCATGGCAGCCGTCTGGCAGCTGCTGATGGCTGGATCCACCAACCGTCACTACTCCGGCGCCAGCTGGGCCCGCATCAGGGATCTGCACGAGCATGGACACGGCCGAGTGGTCACAGTACAACACCCCAACCGGCACTCGCCACTGTCTCTTCGGTTTTATAGCAACCTGCAGTTGCAACTCTCACTGCTTGCTGCCCGGCGCTCGCCTCCTTCTCAGCATGCAGCTGCACCTCTCGCCACTCTACAACGCGGCTCTCTGCTGCTCCCCTCTTGGGCTGTCTCTCATCCCTCAGTGCTCTAGATTTTCTCTCTGCCTCACGTTGCCACTGTCTCTAGTTGTAGCAGCTTCACAGGGGCAGGTGCGGCTTGTGCACGAAGCCGTGAGCAGCAGCATCTGCACTTGGCTGCGTCTGCAGCCTTAAATGTCAGCCATCGTGGATTCACCACCTCTCGATGGCCCACCTGACAAAGACCTGGACTTGCCACGCATAGCTACACGCTACACTGAGCGTGGACAGGAGAATCCGCGGGTCGGTGACGAGCCACAGCCCATAGATGACGATACGCTGTGCTGGTTGTTCATGCTGGACAGTTCCTCCTAGCGTGAGGAGCTCACCATCGCCACTGAAGCAGAAGAGCGCAAAATTGACTACCACGTTTACACGGCAGACAATCTACCGCCGTCACCACCTCATTCCTCAAGAATGCAACCACCTGTCGAGCCTCAGTCATCGACCCCCGCATCAGCCACAAGTCCTACTCTAGGTCCTATAGCAGCGGATACGGCCAAACCGTCTATGGCTCGTGAGGTGCCTGGGGTGATACCCGTTATGCCTCTTCACACAAACTCCATAAGCTTGGCCGGGGTCACCTCGACGGCGTAGTAGGCGCTGCCGCAACCTTCTCGGCTACAACACCCGCTTGCAAGGCTCCGATGCAGACCGCAGTGGGATGGGCAACTGAGGCATATGCACACGCAACGACATCTCTCACCTTGCTTGCCGGGACCGCAGCTAACATAGCCACACAGGTCACAGCAGCAGCTGCTGCTGTGGTTACTGCAGCATCCTATGAAGCCATGGCAACTGCCAGTGCTGCCCAGCTCCATTGGTGCGTCTACTGCATATGTGGTTCTAACTCCTACTGGCACTCCTTGCAATCTCACCCACAACGCCACTATTGGAGTTCTCATCGCTTCAGCACTAGCAGTCGTTGCAAGAGCCACAGTCACAGGCTTTCTCAAACCTGACAGTGGCTGTCGCTGGGTGGGTGGCGGTCTTATTCTCCTCTACGGCTGCAATGGTACCATCACTTCCCCGATGCTAGCCTGGTGAGCATTTTTTCCTCTCTATTTCCATCTCTTGCTCCCCACCTCAGTTCGCACCATGCCAGGGCCAGAGGAAACTATAGAAGCATTGCAAGTTGCACTAAGTGAAGCACAAGCAGCTCACCGCAAAGTAGAGGACGAGCTGCACCAGGGCCACAAAGCTCAGCATGAACTGGCCACCACCGTGACAACACTGGTCATAGAGCACTTGCGCGCCATCCCTCCTCTCGTTGCTATTCTGCCTTTTAAGGAGATTGCATCTGCTAACACGTCTGCTCCAGTTCCTCCTATTGGTTGTGTTCCCAACTCCTCTGCTCTCTCCACAGGTGTTCTTGCTCGAATCCTCCTCCCTACCAGGCAAAAGGACTTCGAGACCCCACCGCATCAGTTCACATCTAAGTTAACCTTCACCTCGTAGGAGACCCACTTGAGCGCCCGAGCCCAGGATGAGCTTCTCTGGGAGTACTACTCTCCTACCAAGCCACCATTCGTTCTGCATCCAGCTAAGGCGGCTTAGGCGGTACGTGCCCTCATGAATGCCAAGCCTGATGGCCTTATTGACGACATCGGTACGTACAATGCCGACCCCACTCGTGGTACCCCCGTTGACCCTGTTGGTGCCTACGATCTTATGCATCATTGCAAAACTGTGACGGGACATGCAGCCCACAGTGCTCTCACCATGCAGTTCAACACACTTCACATGCAGGCGGATGAGACCACAGATGAATGTTGGGCACGAAGCTTGCGCCTCTTGCGTGACCTGGGCAAAGCAGCACCCGGGTCCCTCTCCGCTTGCTTGTCCATTGTCTCTAGCCTCATTCCAGAGCTCTTTGATCTCTACTTTCATGTCTCTCATTCAGAGGTCAAGCGTCTTGCTACTGCTCCAGCCCCTGAAGATTCTCTACTAGGGATCGGCCCCCTCTATGTGTTCAATCCCGCTCATCTCACAGATTGGTGGAGCAACCTGCAGAACAAACACATGCATCGAGTAACTCTTACTTCCGTGACCACCTCTTCCTCCTCTATTGCGTCCATCGCCGCCACCCCCTCCCCTCCTTCTACCGCAGCTGCTCATAACAACCCACGCTGCTCCTCGTGGTGGAGGCAATGGGTTTGGCCGCGGGGGTGGCCGTGGTGGCCTTGTCTCCTCCGGCAATCTCGACTCTGCAGACGTCACCTATTGGAACTGCGATTCCACCAATCACTCTCCTCTGAAATGTCGGACATCGCATGATGATGCTCTCCTCGCATCGTCTATTTGCGCTCACTAGGCCCGCACAGGAGTCACCTCCTCTCCTGCCACAGCTGCCATGACTGTTGCGTCTTCTTTCGCTTCTCCCTCCTCTGCCTTTGTGCTCACCACCACTCATGCCCCTCTCTAGCCGTCAGTACCTCCCGCCGGCCCGTGGGGCTGGATCCCACCTCCCTCTGGGCCTCTGTACTATGGCCCCCTCTCTTATCATTACCCCGTACCTACATGGACCCACGACGAAGGTCACTTCTCCGATCGTTTTGCCAACTGCTCCTCCGAAAGCTCCTCTGACCGTCGGGACGAGGAACGCACACTTAAGGGTTTTATGGCAAAACTACTCCACATACGCTCTCAAGGAGGTGAGAGTGTGAGTGGCTAGTCTCGTGTGTCTCTTTGAGAGTCCGATGCCACCCTTTGCGATACTGCCTCTGGCTGTGTATAGGAGGCATTGCCTGATGATTCGTTTGTGGATTAATGAATTGCAGTCTTATGCATTCCCCACTTGTCTTAGTCACACCTCTCCCCACCCCTTGCTGGGGACTGTTGTTGTGTGCCTCATTCTCCCCTCCACTCGTGCGTCACTTGGCCTCTGGATCATCAACTCTGGGGCTACTCACCACATGACCTCTTGTCGCTCATCCTTTGTCACTCTCGGACCCGTTGGCTCTGTTCATTCTGTACTGACCGGCTACGGCCAACATTTCCATGTCCAAGGTGTTGGTGTTGTCCGCTATGTCGCTCCTGGTGGCATTTTGTATCTTCCTGGCGTGTTGCATGTGCCCGACCTTCAGGTCAGTCTTCTCTCTGTGACCACCCTTGACGACCAGAGCATGGACTTCTCCTCCAGCCACGGCATTGCCTCTATTGTGCTTCGCTCATCCGATCACGTTATTCTTCATGGAGTGCATTGTGATCATCTGTTTCGTGTTCCTTTCATATTGCTTTCGTCTTCCGCTCCCTTTGTCCTTCTTCAGGTCGCACCCTCCTTGTCCCGTACACATGCGGACCTCTTCCACCATCGTCTTTGTCACATTCATGCTACTGCCATTCAGCGTCTTCTCCGTCTCCATCCTGCCGCTAGCCTTGACGCGGCCACTTTTGCACCTCCATGCTCCTCAGCCTGCCTGGACAGTGCCAACGGTAAAATGCACCGTTCCCCATTCACAGTTGTTGATTCCACAACCTCCCATCCTCTTGACCTCGTGCATGCCGATGTCATGGGTCCCCTGCCTCATGATTTCCTTGGTGGTCTCGATTGCTATGTTCTGTGCTTGACTAATGACTTCTCTTGCCACCGTTTGATCTTTCCCCTTCATCACAAGAGTGATGTCATTGATGTTCTTCAAACTTGGCTTCCTTAGGTTGAGCGCGCCTGTCTTTGTCCCTTGCGTATTCTCCGCAGCAACTGGGGTGGTGAGTTTTTTGGTCCCACCTCTCGCTTTCTTGATTACTATGGTACCCGTCTTGAGTCCGTTGCCCCCTACACTCCTCAACAGAATGGCGTGTTCGAACATTGGAATCGCACCGTGGTGGACAAGGTGCGCTCCCTACTCTCCGCATTCTGGTCAGTCCCCGTTGTTTGCCTTTGAAGCCCATGTCCTACATGACATGGGTCTGGAACCGTTTCCCTCATGGTCCCCTCCCTCACACCGTCACACCCTTTGAACGCCAAACAGGTCAGCGTGCTGACTTGCGTCTTGCCCGTGTGTGGGGGTGTCTTGCCTTCATGTGGCTCCCAACTGACCAACAAGATGGTATGCTCTCCCCTTGTGATCACTTGTGTATCTTCTTTGGTATCTCACCGTTCTTTAAGGCTTGGCGCTTTTGGGATCCTTCTTACAGCCGTGTTCTTCAGCCTCACAATGCTCTCTTTCTTAATAATTGTTTGAGCGTAACACTCCCCGCTTCGCGGCCGAGTCCCTCTCTCCGCCTTCTCGGGGTGGGGATGGCATTCCTCTCTCTCAGTCCTCTGTTCTTCCCTCTGTTTGTCGGTCGAGACCTGCTATCTCTTCTGAGCCCTCGTCCTCTACCCCTGTTGTCTCCTCTAAGCCATCTGTCTCTTTAGAAGCCTCTACGCCTCTTGCTCACTCTGAGCCATTTGCGTCCTCTGCTACACCTTCTCCCTCTATGCCCCTGTGCCGTTGTTCTCATCCTGCATCATCACCACCCTTGGCAAGTGTTCCATCTATTCCTCCTGTCTCACCCTACACTCGCGGTGGTCGCCTCAGGATACTCCCCTCTTACTCTCGTCCTATTGTCTCTGGCGACCCTGGTCTTCACGCCCTTGGTCTTCTGACTTCTACACTACCCACGGTTATCTCTGTGGTACATCCCAGCATTGCCCTTGGCTACTCCCTCATTGAGCAGGTGTTTTGCCCAGCCCTTTCCTCTTCCTTGGCTGGGTATGTTGCCTCATGCTTTGCTACTGCTGGCCTTTCTCCTCTTCCACCTGAACTTTCTAGATTGTCGACACATCCACCGACTCTCCTCTGTGGGAGCAGGTTATGAGCTCATGGATCTGCCACTGGGCCACAAAGCTATCGTGGCTAAATGGATCTACCGTCACAAGCTGAACCTTGACAACACCATTGACCAATGCAAAACGTGTCTCACAAAAAAGGGCTTCTCTCAAGTCCTTGGGGTTGACTTTGATGAGACATTTGCCCCAGTTGGTTGGTACACCACTACCAGGGCACTGCTTAGGCTTGTAGCCCAACATGACCAGGAAGTAGAATAGATGGACATCAGCAATGTCTATCTCCATGGAAGAATTGACGAGGAGATCTACATGATCCAACCACCCGGATCATCGAATGGAACCAGTTGAGTATGGCGCATGCGCAAGGCCCTCTATGGTCTAAAGCAGTCGCCACATTGTTGGAACCAAGAGGTCACAACAACTCTGGAAAAAGGAGGCTTTCAAAGAAGCAGTGTAGATCCCGTCTTGTTCCTCCGTGCTCCCACCAAACCACTTGTTACCATCCTCGTCTATGTGGACAATCTCCTTATTCCTTCCCCAGACGTCGCTTCCGTAAAGGCTGCAGTGTCTCTCCTACAGTCAGAATATAAGATGAAAGACCTCAGTCCAACACGCGTCATTCTGGGCATGGACTTAGAACATGACCGCACACATCATACCTTGCACGTTCACCAAGTTGCATACGTCCGTAGCTTGGAGGAGCGCTTTGGACCACTCCTTGCCTATGTTCCCACAGCCTCTACTCCCATGACCCCAACTAGTCAATCACTCCTGAAGTCCTTGGAGCCATCCAAGCTGGGGGAGATCGTGGATGTGACAGACTACCTAAGAGTCATTGGCACTTTGATGTATCTTGCTACCACTACGCGTGCTAATGTTGCATTTGCGGTTTTGCGGAGCTTTTTGTCACGATTCTCTCAGTGTCCACGAGAACGTCATCTTGAGGCTACACTGCAGGTGGTGATGTATGCATCCTTCACACCTCGCATCGGGTTGTACTTTCATGCGTAGCCCTTGGTCCTCATTGACGGCTTCAATAATAGTGTCCGGGCACATGAATCTGATGCACGCAGTCGAATGAGGTACATCTTCATGGTTGGTGGAACAACACTCTCGTGGAAAAGTGGAAAACAAGGGTGTGTTGCCCAAAGCACCACTGAGGCTGAGTATGTGGCTCTTGGCGCAGGCACATGTGAAGCTGTCTGGCTTTGTTGTCTGCTGCAACCATCACGTGTACCCGACCGCTACATCACCCTGCAGTGTGAAAATCAAAGCAATGAAGGCCATTACAGAAAATAGTGGCATGCATCACTCGCGCACTAAGCATGTTAATGTGGAGAATCACTTTGTTTGTGAATGTATAGTTTTTGGCGTTGTCCAAGTTGCTTGGGTGGACACACGCTCTCAGAGAGCTGACTTTCTCACCAAGGTCCTCAGCCAAAATGTGTTCGTGAGTGTTGTCCATGTTGTTGATCTCAGTTGTCCCCATGACCCAGGCTGAATTGCATGATGCTTAACTGCGTCTGTTTGTCTCTCATCCTTATGAACGTGCCATGTTCCATGTGTGTCTTTGCCTGCGGGTCGTGGAGGAGTGTTGAAATTTAGTTGGCCTCTCACATCTATATGCCCTCTTGTCTCACTCCACATGGCACACATCTGTACAGGTTAGATGACCATGGCCTTACCTGGGGAGACGCCACAAGAGCTTGCCTCGACTGCTGGCCCTCACTTCATGAAGTAACCGACCTACCAGAAGGGCCCTCTGACACATGCATGGACATCATTTGATCATTTTGCCTTGATGTGGTTGATACTAGGGTTTGTACACTCAGATTGCCGTTCCCTGCATCCTTGTGACTTGCTTGTGGGTGTTTTGAGGAGGTGCATTTTTTTCCCGGGTGCTGATCCTTAGGGGGCCACCTAAGGATCAGCACCCGGGATTAAATCTGAGCAGGCGGGCTTGATCCCCGAGTGGCGGTGCACGTCGACTTGAGCATCTGCTTGGTGCCAGCATGCACTCACCTGCTTAACACTCTTGCCCCCCGTCCCCTAGTATCTTCTCTCTCTGATGACTTAGCTTTTCAAGTCAAGAGTTCCACATCCATTATGTATGATGCTATCTACCTCACGCCCCCTTGTTTGCATATCCAGCTAGGTAGTTTCCTAGCAAAAAAATGGAGTATTTTGGCTTGGGTGTAAAACAATTGGGACCTTGTGTTGCTCTCATCTAGAAGCTCTGCCGAGTTTCTTGAGAGCGGAGCAGTGGAGAGGGTGCTTACAGGTTTAATCCACAAAACAGAGCAGCACATTCAAATCCACTTGTGATGTGGATAGCAAATGAGGGTGAGCTCATTGCTTGCCCGCTCGCTACGAGGTTGAGGTGCACCAATCACCTCGCCTTGTTGTTACTCGTGACTTTGTGACTCTCTCTCCAGACTTGTGTTCTCTAGACACACGTTCATGGTGTTGCGCCAATCTTGGTTTGCTCCACTCACAGTTACACGCCTTTTCCCACACATCCTTATGTCCTACCTACTGGTATCAGAGCGATGGCAAAAAATTGCTTTGCACTCTCCAGTGGAGCGTGAGATAAGGTAGCGTGGCTGCTCTCCATCATCGCCACCACTTCCGCTGTCATTTTTTCCCCGTGGAACAGGCTGGTCTAGTTCCCACGGTAGCTCACCGCCTGCACCCATCTTGTGGCGGGCTGCAGGAGGAGCTACATTAGGATACTCACGGGGATGTCTCTCATCCACACCCATGGGCCTGCTCCATTCCGCAAGTGGTATAGATCTGCAGCTACCGGATCTTCTAGAGCATGGTAAGTAGCAACACCGGCAAGCCCACGTGTATGTGCTTGTTTATCTAGGAACTCGCCACAGCAACCCCGTTCACAGTCGCAGCAGTAGTAGCTTGAAGGGCTGCACTCGCTGGTGCAGGTGCGTGTGTAGGTGCTTTTAAGCACCCGCAGCAGCCGCAGCCGCCACTGCTACAGGTACGGCTGCCACAACCAGAGCAGCTACAGTTACACACGTTGGGCCTAGCATACCTAGGCTCACGCAGCAGCATCGCTCACAGCCGCAGCAGCCACACCAGCCGCATTCCAAGTAGCAGAAGCAGCCACATCTTTAGCAGCCACAGCACCCGCATGTTAAGCAACCGCACCAGCTGCATCAGCCACACTCCAAGCAGTAGCATCGTTCGCAGTTACACCAGCACGCGCTTACGTGCGCACGAGGACTAATGCCTCCGAGATCTTGCAATAACAACCAAAGTGTCTGCAGCGCGCAAGACACCTCAACAACATCAGTTACCGCAACTTCCACCTAGTCACGCTACAGCACAGGCTACAGGACAAATCTTCACGCTGGCACAGCATGACATCTCGGACGCACTGTCTCTTGGCGCGTACTATGAGCGAGGGTCTGTGAATCAACAATCACGTCGACAACAAGACATGAGCAGTGATTGTGCCTCCGAGACTGCCCCAACATCATCACAGCGGGTGCCTCGTCATCTTCCGGTAAGCGTGTCCCCTCCCTTTTCTCCCGAGGGTGTACCACAGATGCACTCGTCTCCAGAATTGGAAAACCCCGTTGCTTCGCTGTACTCGGCGCTGGCTGAGGACACCGTTAGCGTGGTGCGTACACTGACACGTACGATCACAGCTCTTATAGACGCTACTGTAGCCGCTACCGCCACCTTTGCAGCTGCCGCAAGAGCCTCACGCGCGCCTGCCACTCCATCTGCTGGGTGCACAACTGAGGCTTACACCGAGGCAGTAGTCGTCGTCAAGCCTATTGCTGCAGTTGCTACTAACATAAGCACACAGGTTTCTGCCAAAGCATCCACCATTTCAGCTGCAACAGCCTCAGCTGCATTAGCCACTGCCGCATTAGCATCCTCCATCCGTGTCTCCATAGAAGCGGCCGTCACCGCTACCGCATCTGCACCATCTGTGATGTCCAGCATCGTCACAGCAGTCGTATCTGTAGTTGATGTTGTTACCAGGTCCGCAGCAACCCTGTTCACCAAGGCTCTGGCTCTGGTGATCCCTGCTACTTCCATTGTCTCCATCCTCTCTGTAGCTTCAGCAGTGGCTGTCCCTCCTCTTCTTTCATTCCTTTGCAACCCTTCTCCCTCTGCCTCCTCTTGATCTGCTTGCATGTTGTGCTTGCCTGTCTTCTGTCTCTGCTTCTCTTGCATTGGTTTTTTTGTCTGACTCAGGGTGGGCCATCCTGCAACGCTTTTTCTTCGCCTAAGGCAACGCTTTTCCTACACTCATTGGGGCTGGGAAAACTCTGCTGAAATATGTCTTGTAAGGTCTTTCTATCATCACCATGCCTGGTGACAACCAGCCAGTCATAGTGGACTTGCGGCGTCAGCTGAACCTCGCTCGCAAGGCCCAGCGAGAGGCTGAAGATCGCCTTAAGCTTGCCAATGACAATCGCGCTGCCTTTGCCGATGAGGTTGCCGCCATTTCACTCCAGCGTCTCCCTGTTGCGTCAGTGCCTTCTACTGCCACCACCACTGGAACTAGTGCTTGTGCCGTCTCTACACCTTCCGCCGCCAGCACCGCTGCCGTCACTCCTACTTCCGCCACTGCCACTGCCGTTGTCACACATCAGCATTTATTCTCCTAGCCTCCTATCCTTGATGTCGGATTCATGTTCTCCTCCTGGGAAACCCGTCTCAGTGCCTGGGTCCAGGGGGAGCGCCTGTGGGAGTATAACTTCCCTGCTATCCCACCTTTCACGCCCGTTACTAATGAGTCAGCCCGTGTTGTCCGTGTCCTCATTATGACTACACTGGAGTTGCTTGTCGATGACATCTGCACCTACAATGCTGAACCTGCTATCCAATGTCTGGCTGACCCAATCGATGCGTACGCCATGCTCTGGCATCAGACCACCATAACAGGTCAGGCAACCCGAAGTGCGTTCACTGTCCAGTTCAACACACTCTTGATGCGTGTGGACAAAATGGCTGACGCCTCTTGGGCTCGCGGGCTCAAGCTTCTTCGCGAGCTCGGCAAGGCTACACCTGGCCAGCTGTCTGCAGTTCAGACCATGGTCAATGGGCTCATTCCAAAGTTGTCCGACCTCCTCGTGATGTTCACGCGGATAAGCTGCACCACCTTGCCTCTCAGCCAGTGCCTCCTCAGTCCTCGCCTGGCATTTGCGCCTTGTAGGAATTCACCGCTGAGAGGCTCACTACCTGGTGGATTCATTGCACTACAATGGCCGGAGTTGCTGTAGTCACCACCTCCTCCTCTCCTTCCTCTTCCTCGTCCTCTTCCTCACCCTCATCCTCCTCCACCTCGTCCTCACCTGCCTCGGCCCTTGCCTCTCAGGGTCGTTGGAAAGGCAAGGGCAAAGGGAAAGGCAAGGGAAAAGACAAGGATAAGCGTGTGTCGTCCTCTTCTTGTGTCCCTACAACAGTTGCCTGCTGGAACTGTGGTTCCCCCGATCACTCGACTCGTGCGTGTCCCACCTTGCCTGACGATCTTCACCTCGTCCGGGTGATGCACGCTCACTGGGCTTGCACCTCTAGCTGTGACTCCGCATCCTCATCCTCTAGCTTGAGTATTACCAACCGCTCATCTGCCCTTGTCTCCACTCAGGCCTACTCCACCACTGGGGCGCTGCCCCCTTCTCCTCGTGCACCGTACCCTTGGGATTGGCCTCTCCTGCACTGCAGCTTTGTGGTTCCCTCCTTCATCCAGCGCATCTTTCCTGGCACCCTTAGCGTCTGTTGCTTGTGATCGTGCAGCCTGAGCGGTCTCTCTTTCAGCTCCTTCGCCTACGCGATCGGGGAGGTGAGAGTGTTGCATGCCGGACTTGAGGTCTTGTTTTTGAAAATGACGCTGTCCTTTGTGGGGACCCCTCCTGGTCACGTTCTCGTCTCCTTGTATGGGTTTGTTCAGTGGATTGAGTGTTGGCATTCCCAATTTCTCCTTCGTTGTCTCGCACTTTTTCCATCCCCTGTTGTGTCTGCATCAAATAATGGCACTATTGTAACCTTTGGTATCCTGTCCTCTGTCTGCATCTCTCATGGCTTTTGGGCCCTCGACTTTGGGGTTACCCATCACATGACATCTCTCTGTTCCTCCTTTGTGTCACTCAGCCCTGTTGGTTCAGTTTGCTTCATCCGCACTGGTTCCAGTCAGTTACTCCCGATGCAGGGTGTTGGCATCATGCGCTTCGTTGGTCCCAGTACTTGCCTGACGTGCTGTATGTGCCTTCCTTGGAGCTCAGTCTGCTATCAGTGCAGTTACTTGACTTCAATGCTAGTTGTGGTGTTGGTATTTTTTGCCTTCGCCCCTCTGGGCGTGCTCTCCTGCGTGGTGTGAAGTGTGACAAACTCTATTGTGTGACGTTGCATCCTCTGTCCTTGTTGCCTCCTCTGTCCTTGTTTCTGGCATAGCTCTCGTCTGGGTGACATGCGTTGCTATGTCCTTTTCTTTAGATGACTTCTCTCCCTTCTGCTGGGTGTTTTCTCTATGCCACAAAAGCGATTTCTATTCCGACGGCAAAGGGTTTCTCTCAGATCCCACACATCGATTTTAATGAGACATTTGCTCCATTCCGCTGTTACACGATAGCCAGGGTACTGCTGAGCCTTGTTGTTCAACATGACTAGGAGCTAGAACAGATGGAAGTGAACAAAATGTTCTTGTACGAGCAGTTGGATGAGAAGATCCACATGGCCTAGCCTCCTGAATTCTCGGATGGTACGGACCGAGTCTAGCGACTGCGCAAGGCCTTCTATGGCCTGAAACAGTCACCTAGGTTCTGGGACCAAGAGATCACGTCCACTCTTGAGAAATGCGGTTATCGACATAGTACAATTGATCCATCGGTCTTTGTTTCCCCACCATCTGTCCCATTTGTGGCTGTTCTTGTCTACATGGACGACTTACTCATATCGTCGCCCAGCCAGGATGCTGTCAAGTCAGTCAAAGCACTTTTGTCGTACACGTACAAAATGAAAGATCTTGGACTCGCGCGAGTCTTCTTGAGCATGGAGCTTGAGCGTGATTGCTCTTGTCGCACACTCCACGTCCACAAGGTCGTATACGTTCGTAGCCTGGGGAGCGCTTCACCTCTATGCTTGAATCCACACCCAAAATGTCGACACCTATGAATCTGGCTGGACAAAGACTATTGAAGACATTGGATGCGTCTAAGTTAGGGGGAGGTGGTCGATGTGACAGACTACCTTCGCATCATTGGATTGTTCATGTACCTAGTGATGACTACTAGGGCAGATGTTGCCTTCTCAGTGAACGTTCTTGCACAGTTCTCTCAGTGTCCTAGGGCTCGAAAAATGGAGGCCGCTTTGTGCGTTATCAGGTACACCCTTGCCACTGCCCATACTAGACTTTGCTATCGCACTCCACCGTCGGTGGTGGTTGATGGGTACATTGACAGTGACTGGTCTCATGATGCTAACGCTCGTGGCCGTACATACCACATCTTCCTTGTTGGTGGGACCGTCGTGTTGTGGGAGAGTGGCGAACAGGGCTGCGTGGCACACAATTCCAGTGAGGCAGAGTTTGTTGCTCTTGGTGAGTAACTTGTAAAACTGTCTCGTCGTGTTGCCTGTTGCAACAGCTATACATCCCCATTCGTTACATCACTCTTTGTTGTGACAATCAAAGCACTAAGTCCATTGCAGAACATGATGGTATGCATCACACACGCATGATGCACATCAATGTGGAGCATCACTTTCTGCGTGAGGGGGTGGCTACGGGTGATGTCCAGATCGTTTGGGTTGACACTTGCAAGCAACAAGCTGACTTCCTCACGAAGGCACTCAGCAGCAACGTCTTCAAGGTAGTTCTGTATGCTCTTGGTCTGCTGTGTCTGCGTGATGCCCCTGGCTGAGATTTCACGGCGTTAATGTGTACATTTGTGTGCTACACTTTGTGGCGCGCATGTGTGCTTACGAGTCTGTGATTGTGTTTGTCGGCTGTGGATCATGGGGGAGTGTTGGTTTGTGTACCACAGACACGTTGTGACCTCTAGCCTCGCTGCACACCCGTTACACTGATGCAGGCGACTGAATTTGGAGGAGCGTTGCCGCTGGTTCCACCGCGTGCAAGATTATGCCACTTGGGAGGAGATCCAGAGACACACTGCAGCCAACGATTATTCGGTGGCCTATAGTAGTTTGGCATGGGTCCCACACACTTGGGACCTTGTGTTGCTCTCATCTGGAAGCTCCGCCGGGTTTCTTGACAAATTTGTCAAGAAACCCGGCGGAGCAGTGGAGAGGGTGGAGAGGTTGCTAGCAGGTTTAATTCACAAAACACAGAAGCAGGTTTGGATCCACTTGTGATGTAGATAGCAAGCGAGGGTGAGCTCGCTGCATGCCCGCTTGCTGCAAGGTTGAGGAACACCGATCACCTCGGCTCGTTGTTACTCGTGACTTCGTGAATCTCTCTAGACTTGTGTTCTCTAGACACACGTTCATCGTGTTGCACCAATCTTGGTTTGCTCCACTCACAGTCACACGCTTTCTCCCACATTCTTTCCTGCCTAAAACCCATAACCACCATACATTCAAATCCACATCATTTGAAATTGAATTCGGGCATGCCACCAGAGTGTGCTTTCTATAGGTGTACTCCATATAAGAGGTTTCGAAGGACTTGTTAGCTGGCACATTGGCACAAGCTCTATGCTATCCAAGCGGCAGAGGCAACAAGAGTAGGGCCTAAGAGCATCCCAGAGAACTTGATTGTGCCATTTATTTAGAGTGCCACTTGGTTAACACGTCAACCATGTTGATTTACTCTCCTACATAAATACATGTGTGTGGAGACCAGTGGACAGTGACAAGCGTATTAGTAAATCAACACTTCAACTCCAATAGAACCACCCCCTAGCCCAGAGACGAGAAACCACACAAGTCACAAAAAACAATATGACGTACCCGGAGTAGGAGAGATGTACACGACAGAGTTGCTATAAGGCAATGTCATTTAGGCTCAGTCAGGTATAGAGGGCGCACGTCTCAGACCTAGAGCATGCACGTCAAACCTGAAAGAACCAAAACTGAGTGTCTTGGTCAGGAAATCAACCCGGTGAGAACGTGTGTCTACCCAGACAACCTTCACGACACCAGCAGGGATGCATTTGTAAAAAAAATGGTGCTCGAAGTTGATATGCTTGGTATGTAAGTGTTGCATGCCATGATTTTCAGCAATGGCCTTCGCGCTTTGGTTGTTGCAATGGGAAACGCGCAGCTACTACAAGAGGCGGCACAACCAGATGCTCTCGCGCGTACCAGAGCCAAGAGCAATGTACTCGGCTTCGCTGAAGCTCCTTGCAACGCACCAATGTTTTCCACTCATATCATACAAAGCAGTGTCATCAGCTAAAAAGATGTATATTGGCCGACTGTGGACATCTGTGTCATGAGCCTTATCATTGTCAGTATAGCCATCGACGACTACATAGGGTTGTGATGTCGAGAGTACGTATTGAACAACACAAAGTGCAGCCTGGAGATGACGCTTCCTGTGAATAGAAGGAATTATGCGAAGTAGTTGACACCAAAAGCAACCTCTTCGAGCGTTGTCGTACCAAGATACATCGAAGAGCCAATGACTCACAAGTAGTCAGTGACCTCAACTTCCCCCTCCCCAGCTGGGCCACATCAGGTGTTTCCATAAGTCTCTTCCCAGCTAAGGTAATGGATGTAGAGGCAGACGGAATCGCAGCAAGCAGTAGAACAAAGTGCTCACCAAGACTACGAATGAAGGCAGCCTGATGCAATTGCAATGTGTGCTTTGGACGGTCCCACTCGAGCTCCGTGCCAAGGAACATTCGATCAGAAGAAACATCCTTCATCTTTTAGACTGAATGTAGAAAGAGACTTTGGAAACTTAATAGTGGAAGGACTTGGAGAGGCAATCAACAGGTCATCAATACAGACAACGACATCAACAAGAGTGGACGACGGAGGACCGAGAAACACACAGGGTCGACAGCACTGCAATGGTACCCCCCTTTTGAGTGTAGCAGTGATATCCATGTTGAAGCATTGAAACTGCTTGAGTCCGTACAAGGCCTTGCGAAGCCGCCAGACCTTGTTGGTTCCATTGGTGAATCTGGGTGGCTGCACCATGTGGATCTCCTCATCCAATATGCCATGCATAGAGACTTTGTTCACATCCATCTACTCGAGTTCCCTTTTATGATATACCACCAAACTGAGGACAGCACAAGCAATAGTTTAGCATCCAACACACACAAAGGTCGCATCAAAGTCTTCACCAAGAATTTCTGAGAAACCCTTCGGGTTGAGACATGCATTGTCATGATCATTACGCCTCTGCTTACGCCAAAAGACCAAACGGGCAAATACGCATTCAAGACCATGTGGTAAGTCAAATCAATTCATACACCTCATGCTCTTGAAGAGAATCTAGCTCCTCTTGCATGGATGTCTCCTAGAGAGAGGAATCGATGACCTCACAAGCCTTGTGGGCTCTGGTCCCAAGGGTGAGAGCCCCACTAGCAGAAAAAACATGCAACAACATGGCCGGCCACAATGGCATCAATGGCACTGTAAAACTCCTCAGAGATGACGGAATAGCCAAGGGTCGCACCAGGGTTCATGACTCCGATGCCAAGACCATCCAAGGCAGCAGTGACAAGGCCCATGGCACGCAGCCTTGGATCATCCAACACAACCCCACGTGGGAAGGAAGGTTGCAAAATCTGCCCACATGAGTGTATGGCTGGGGGGATGGAAGGACGGGACTAATAGGATCCGGGGACTGAACAGGAGCCACGGGGAATGGAGCAGCATGAGATGGAACAGGATGAACCGATGAAGATGTAGGGGTTTGGTCAGTAGGCGAGGCAGGACAAGGGAACCGGTTAGCAGAGCCAAGGCTAGACGAGGGAACAGGTGGAGAGGAAGGAGTCAAGGAAACAAAGGCATCACTAGAGGTGGGACCAGATGGGGAACCGATGGACGCTGCATCACTGTCAGAGGACAAGATATTGTTGTCTCAATCTGAGGAGCAAAAAAGAGAAATTACAGGAGAGACACCCACCCCTCCCAAAACGAGAGGGTGGGACAAGGATGTCGACGGACACAAGACGATCAAGATCGCGTTAAATAACGGATGACACAAGCGACTGTTATTGCTTGTGTCATCTTGAAGCCAGACAGTCATGACACAACATGAAACACAAGCCAACCAAACATCACCACGGGAACCAGTCCAGCGCTCGTACAGTGTAACATCACAAGGAAGAGGATCATGGTGAACATGGCTCCACACCGAGGTCATGTAGGATATGGCCTTTAACGAGAAGAGAGGGAGAAGCCCACACTCAGCAATGCGAGAGCAAACACCATAAGTTAGATTTTGGTTCCAATGTCTACACACTCCATTCTCTTGGGGTGTGTAAGGAGCAGACGACTCCATACACACCCCACGAGAGGTAAGAAAGTGAGAAGTGGGACTGAAAAACCCACCACCATATTAGGATCAAAACACACAGCTGACGCCAGCAAGCACATTAGACCTGAGGAAGCCACTCCTCGAGTAGGTCAGTGACATTACTCTTTTGACAAAGGGCAAAGACTTAGTGAAAACAAGAGAATTCATTATTCATGTAGAGAAGATAAGGACCAAGACCATCAAGGAAGTCATGAGGAAGTGGACCCATGACAGGAGCATGAACAAGTTCGAGAGGATGGGTAGTCACATGATCAGAGGTGGAGAAAGAAGAGCAATGCAACTTGCCCTGAGCATGGTCAAGGCAATCGGATGAGAAAGGGGATACAAAGAAAACAAGATCAAGACCATGCGTATGGTCGAGGCACAGTAGGCTGTCAATGGGGGTGGTGTGAATGTGGCAAAGAGGAGGATGCAAAAGGCATGAGTGCTCTGGGGAGAAGGATGGTGCAACATGTATGCGGTCAGAATAGAGAAAGACAAAGGGAGAGACACTCTGAAACAAAACAGACGATCGTAAGGAAGACCACAGAGCACAACATAACCAGAGGACTACACCATAACATTATTGACACCATGGCTAGAGACAAAGTCCATGCCCTGGTCATCAAGGGTGGTCACAGACAACACGATGACCTTAAGATCAGGGGCATACATTACATTTGACAAGAATAGGTCCTCCCTAGGCCGAACAAAGCACACGACACCAACCCCATAGACGGGTAGCAATTGGCCAGAGCCAGTGTGAGAAAAATGAATGGAGCTGACAAGGCCAAGGGAGATGAAGGCGGAAGGCAGAACTTCATGTGATGGGTGGCACCAGAATTTATGAGCAAGAAACTGGAGGGGAGCAAGGAGATGGCAAAATACAAGAGACAGCCACAGAACACGAAAGACAGGCAGGAGAATAATGTTAGCCAAACGTAGCCAGAGAGGGAGGTAATGAGACGGACTATAGTTCTTAACCCAAAGAACATCAATGAGCAACATGCCCTTTGAGGCTCAAGAGCCAGCATCCTACAGCTATGAACCAGTCTGACATGCATGGAGTGCAAGGTACTGAGGACACTCTCACCTCTATCTCCGTCACGGAGATGGAGAAGGTTGGTAAGGGTTGTCTCTAGGTGATGCTCGGCGGCACGGTAAGCATCATTGCAACCACCGTTAAAGTAATAGCTACGCAAGCGGTCTTCATCATGCAGCCAAGAAAGAGGCGATGGTAAGAGGACGGTACCAAGTAGTAGGAGCTCTGGTTGGGAGGAATAGCCTGATGCTGCAGTGCTCACATCAAGCTATGGAGCAGGCGGTTGGGCCATAATTGCAGGTGTTGCAACTTGGCAGGGAAGGGAAGAGGTTGGAGCAAGAGGAGACACGTGAACAAGGGCTGGCTCGCATGAGGCAGATGAATCGTATGCAAGAGAAAAAGGTGTATTCATAGAGATTGCCACCGACACATGGTCAAGTGTGCGAGAGGGGACTGACACATGCATGGGATTAGGTATGCTCAAGGGGAATGACATGACAAGGTGTGCATAAGGGGATGAACACGACCACAAAAACAGGATCAGGTGCACCAGTAGGGAGCAACAAGACCAATGGACCCACAGTCAAGATGCCGAGATCGTCATCGGTGGAATACAAGACCATACTGAGGAGGTAGAGATAGACCCATTTGTAGTTCGAGATTCCCCCATCGACCGCGAAGCCACACAGGTAGGAGCGTGGTCAGCTGTCAGTGTCAGAATACTGGACAGGTCGCGATAGATGATAGCCTCAAAGAAGAGGATGTCTCTAGAATCGACAACATGTTGACGAGTGGGGTCCTAAAAATTCCAGGCCTTTTACCGCAAGAAGATATCAAGGAAGGCACATGTGCGACTCCGAGGTGAGACCTTGGATCCCTACATCAGTGCACAAGACACAAGCTAGGAAAGTCCCAACACAAGCAAGAAGAAGGTAGACACAGTAATGAAATTCAACTTGTACAACGTGACATTGTCCAAAAGAGGACTTTTCACCAGGCAGTTCCAGATCCACGTCATGTAAGAGAATCCCTAAAATAAAAAGGACTAGGGAGACGGTACTCATACTGCATGGAATGAACCACATCCTCCATTGTACCATTCGAGAAATCAAACAAACAGTTCTAATTTGAGTTATTAGGGGAGCAGATTTGGTGACAGACACGGTGCTCAACATTGAAGGTTTCCATCTTGTCAAGAAACTCACCACCATGAACCAAGCAGAACGTGTGAAGAGTGTGACAAGACTAGCGTTCAGCCATCACCAGCCACAGTGGGACAGCCAAGACTGCTTCACTCTTATGGCAGAGGCTGTAGACCCACCACACTTGGGTAAAGTCATCAATCAAGGTGAGAACATATCGCTCCCGATCTGTGAGGAACCTAGGAGGTCTAAGTGGACCAACTCCAGCGGATGCATTCCTTGAGAAGTAGAGAGAGAGGATCATTTTAGTGATATATCTTACCCTATTTGCAGAGGATGTAAATGATTTTGGGTGAGTTTTTTAAGGAAGTCGTGTCAAGACCAAGGATTGGATATTTCTGAATGAGCTTGGAAAAAGTGTCGAAGGTCACATGGTAGAGGCGATGATGCAGCAAGCACAGGTGCTCAGGTGAGAGAAAAACCACTGACATACACATTTGTAGATGAGAAGGAAGGAGAAGAGACAGAGGAGGTGCAACAAGTTACACAAAAACAACCATCCACAACCGAGGCACAAAGAATGATGGCACGATTCAACCAGGTACTTAACACAAGGACCCATAGTGGCACATGTAAAAACAAACAGCAGACTGAGCTCAAGAGCATGGAGTACTATTACATCATGAATACACAAGGGAAAAAACTGACCATCAAACCACATGAACCCAAAACCTAGGACAACCAAGGACTGACTAGATCCACTGCAAATGGACCAAAGAAACCCAACAAAACTGAGAACCACAAAGGTACCACAACGACAGGTCATGTGATGGGTGGTACCAGGGTCGATGATCCGTGTACTCATCTTACGACCTACCATTATCACTGAACAAGATACTGTAAAGCAATCCACCTCTGCGAGAAGCTCAGCAGAGGAATCAAAACAAAGACAAATAGCACCAATAAATAACTCGTAAGCCTAGGCATTGCTCTCAGGTCCATCCTTATAAGAAGGCCAATGGAGCTCCTCCACAGGCATGATCACGAGGAACAACACTGTAGGACAAGTCATTGTTGTCTGAATAACCGACTATGAAAACACACTCGTACTTCCTCGAGTGCAAAGCGTCTGCAGCTGAAAGGGCTCTATGATGGTTAAATTTTGGGGGCCTTGGTCACAACCGCTGGTCAAAGAAGAGGAGGCCTCTGCTTGCATTGTGGTCGCGTCGCAACCCGCCCATGTGTCACTAGAATTTGTCCACTACATGTACGCTACCTGGAGGCCACGGCTGACCCTGATTTGATGTAGGGACTGCCAGCTCTCCATGTATCCATGAATAACCTCACAATTATAACAGTGGATAGAACATCTTTCCTATTGCTACTACTTCTGCTGTTTTTGTCCCTTGCCATGCCTCAATTTCCCTTTCTTCTTTTGTGTGTCCATTAGAAGGCCTTGATTCTTGCCGCTCAGGGTAGAAGAGGTGGAGGAGGAAACAGTGGAAGCACGACTGGAGAAGTAGGATAGGGACGTCCAAGGTGTCGCAGTCACTGCTACAAAAATTGGACTCTGCCGATGGACGACTGCTGCCTAATGGACCGATGTTGCCTCAAGGAAATGATGATAAGCCCAGGGAAGAAGCTGAAGTGACTCGGATAACTTGGCGAGTGTGGCACAGTCAAAGACGGAGAAGACCTTTGTGTGGTCCAAGTGTACTCCGGTCACGATGGTATTGAGAGCCCACACTTAAGTTTTGTCACCAGTCCTGGGGTGTGTGTAGATGCGCATGATACACCGCCATTCGTCAGCTAAAAGATTTATGGGATCCCAATGGAGGAAGTGGAACTCGCGCAGCCGAGCCGTCCTCATCGCATGGGTCTCTCAACGTCGTGGCTAGTCTTGTGGCGAGGTGGTACCGGGGTGGCATGCTATTATCACAGAAGTAGCTCATGATTCCGATCATGAAGAACATGAATCTCATCCTCATACTAGTTGTCCTCCATTCGCTCCTCATCCCAGGTGTCAACCTACAACAAGGGGTACTGAGGCCTGGGTGATGGATAAGGTATGGTTTGCTGGATTGATGGTGCAACTAAAGCGGCTCCTTTTGGCGTCTTCTGTGAGGAACCTAAGCGCCTCCGTCGTAGGTATGTATGGGTTTTCACTAAAGCTTTCAAACGAGTCAACGCATGCCAGAAATGGTGATTCAATGGATTTTCCTATCCTTACGCATCTAGGGGTGGTGGGTGCAACTTGAAACAAACCGTCTGGGAAACTTCATGGGCGGCTTGGTACTACCACGTGCCCCAACCAGTACGAGAGAGGGTTCTGTAACCCATTGCTATACATGTGGTAGTGGCATGGTGATGCAGCTGCAATTGTTTTTGCAAGGACGTCTCTCTCCTGCTATTTGCTATGGCGGGTCACCTTGGCCTGGAGGAGCCTCACTGGAGTGTGGTTGTACCTGTGAGACTCACTTATGCTGTTAACTGTTACGTCTATATTGCATAGCTCGGCAAAGCTTCCTAGCCTTCCTATCGTTGACATGGCAACACTGTCCATACAGCTGATGCACTAGGACACAAGCAGGTACAAGAAGCAACAAGGGTTGGACAAGAGAGACGCACAAAGTCTTAAAAGCCTGAAAGGCTTTAGCATATAGAAAGAAATGGAAAATGACAAGTGCATATCATAAATATGTGTCATGGTGTATGGTGGTTGATGCATGTGGAAATGTCGATTTGTCCCAGAATCGGCCCAAAACCATTGTTTTGGCCGTAACTCTATGTAGGGGCATCCAAATCCGTAGCCGTCTCAACCTTTAGATGCAGAGTCTTATGCCAGATGCAACTGCACATATGCATGGGTCTGGCAATAACCGCTGGTCATATAATGCGAAACACGTGAATCGGGCTCAAAAGCCATTGTACTCAGAAACCCCTAGAGACTGTAGGAAAACTATAGAGTGTCCCAACAAGAATCTCAGACGTCATGGCAGCTATCTGGAAGCTGCTGGTAGATGGGTCACCACCGGATGGTACCTTCACACCCACATGGTTTTCACCATGGATTTGCATGAGCATAGAGACAACAAACTGGTCAAAGTAGGCTATCCAACCAGAAAAGGTTGTCTCCCAATACAACAATGATTTGCATGGCATGATTTCCATTATTAATGCGTATGGATTACTTATGCAGTGCTCAGGTTGTTGATCCCTAGGGGCCATGCCTCCGTGCTTGTTCCGTAGTATGTGAGGCAATGGAGGACTGGATTGACCTCATGGATTGCTATAAGACTCCACACGAGAGTTATCATGTGGTTGATCACACCAACGATAAGCCTCCACTTGATCGCCTCATCCTGCTAGTTAGTAGTTACTTAGAAGTTAAGTAAGATCATACTTCCATGATCCTAACTAACTTCTTCAAGCCATAATGTACGTGATGTGCATTCTTTGATAACCATCTTCTCTCAAATCTCTTCCACAACTCATCCTTCTTTCTTGACTACACAAGGTTCCACCATGCCCCGGGAGAAAGACGGCGGTATGGTCTCCTCTTGCATCCCTAATCTCTATCTTGTGATGTCATTTTTGTGCTTGTCCTCAACCTCCCAGTCATGGTGGGAGACAAGGCTGAGAAGAGCATGGATAGTAGTGTCTCGCCCAAGACATGCAGAGGTTAAGTAAAAAAAACCCTTGCCAGTGAGATGGGAGTAGTCTTTATCCATGGAACCATCTGTTTTCCGCTCCGAACAATGTATCCAGCAAGTTGCAACGGTTCTTGCAGTTGTCTTGGAGATTAACAAGCTCAAACATGTCGAGCTCTTTAAGAGCAATGAGCCCTTCCTGCTTTAACATCTCCCAATGGAAGAAACTAGCAGTATTATAATTCTCATGGCCAGTCATGCACTCCTATTGCGAGGGAGAAATTCCTCTCCCTCACAATAGGAGTGCATGACTGGCCATGAGAATTATAATACTGCTCATAAAAACATGGTCAGACACCAAAGAAGCAACTACACTATCAAACTCACAGGCTTACAACAGGTCCCTAAGGGTGGTGTTTTAAATCAAAGAAACCAACACCAAGCTCACAACATCCGAACCAAGTCAGCAAATGCAATGTCGTTCTTTGATCAAGGAGAATTTGGGAGACGAGTGGACGGTAGCATTCTTAAATCGTATAATGTCCTAGATCGAGAGGCCAGCGAACAAATTCTTCCAGATTGTGTGTCCGACATGGCCTGACAATTGTTGGGATTCACAACTTCCTCTTTGGAATATCCTAAAACCAAGCACAGGAATTATGCCCGCCTCATGCTATGTGAGCATAGAGTAAGGGACAGAGAGCTTTGCATGGGAGATAGAGAAAGGTTTACATTTGTTTGTGGAAATTAATATAATTTTTCAAAGCATAGAGATACTGAAAATCTTTCTAAAACACAAAAACATGCACGACCAAGAGAAACCTAAATCATAGTCTTCATCTTGCAGGACACACCCACAACAAATATGCATATCACCTCGTATGGTGCCTGCTCTGTGTGACATCTTTTACAGTTTTAGAAGAACAATGAGATGAGAGGGAGGGACATGAAGGAGAAAGGTAGCATAAGCATACACATCACTACACCATGTGTGAAATGATTTTCTAGAGTTGTAGAAGGACAAGTAGAGGAAGCGATTATGCAGGTTCTTACATTTGATGAATTCATCTACGTGAAAAATCTCACGTGGAGTCTCACCACTGCCCACATGGTCGAGTGAAACCTCCTATTGGTGAAAACTAGAAGCGGTTATTCACGCTATGGGACACGCCAGGCATAATGGAACCTAGGGATCACCATCTTAGGAACTGCACAAGCAACAAGCACACATGTATTACAAAGATTAAATCCAAACTAATCATAAGAGAATGTAGCATGCATTTCACTCTCTCTAGGTCTATGTCACACCTTGGTGTCCAATTTCACACAAGTCTGCAATCATTAGACACATGTGGTTAAGATCCCATGATTTTCCCACAATCTTGAGTGACCATCGTCAGCACACATGAGCAACCTACCACGCTTTTATCACGGTGACTCGAAACAAGTCCGTCATAGTAGCATTAGAGAGCTTCGTGTATGTGTGGATGTTTAACGGTTTCCTGCAGAGAAATGCACCTGTGTGTAGTCTAAGAGGTCACTTGTGTAGCCAAATCACCATGACCAACACTCCAATATAATTTGTAGATGAACATCCTCAAACACAAAAATTTACTCTTACAATGTGGGAAAACCGATAGAACAAGATATCACATATCTCCTTCACTGCATGCAAGCACAAAATTCCACAAGTTGTTAGACGTACGATTCAACGAAGTGCAAGAACCATTGCAGAGGATAGACACATGCAAAATCTTGCATGTGAACAATACAACACTAAGAGGAAACGACTCAACCTGGAGCATCACAAAAAGATGGCAGGGAAACTTGTTCATGGTAGCCTTGAACATCCTAGAGTTGAGTGCCATAGGGTGAAAGTTTGCATTTTGCTGACGCATGTCAACCCAAACGAATTTGACGTCTCCTCTAGCAACATGCTCACGTACAGAGTGATACTCTTCAGTGGTGTAGTTGTTGTGTGTGTGATGTATGCCATTGCACTAAGCAACGACATTGGCAATTTGACTGTTGTAGCGCATGGAAATGTAGCAAATAGGCACACATAGATGTGAAAGTAAGCGATATAACCGGATGGTCAAAAACATATCAATGCTGATTGTGCCACACTCATTCTCACTAGAATTACGCACCACACATCCTTGCTTTTCACTTTTTCACTTGAGAAATCAATTCCAAACAAGAAAGGAGTGCGGACATCAATTACGGACATTTGTATCATGTACCTAGTCATAATTGGGGTAACCATAAGCAACAGCCCAGGGTTGTACATGAAAACAACAAGCCCATTAGGATTGCAGAACAGACAAAGAGAAGAACATGCAGGATTGCCTCAAGATGGCATGCCCTTGACACAAAGCACCATATTAGTGTGCCAGGTGGTTGCGAGATATATGAGTAACCAAATGATACTCGGGTAGTGAGTGACATCTACTACCTCCCCTAGGTACGACACATCCCACTGCCTCCAACATAAGTTACTAGGATAGATGAAATAGGAATATCAATACGTAGTGAAGCAAAGTGCTTCCAAGGCTACAAAGATACACGACCTCGTAATTATGTAAAGGGTGTTACTAGTGGTCATCCTCAAGTTCCATGCAAAGGATCAGTTGAGCGAGACCAAAATCTTTCATTTCTTAGGTGGATTTTAAAAGTGTTTTGACTTACAAAGCAATTTTTGGACTAGAGGAGGCAATGAGGAGACCATGAGAGAATACCAAGTTAGCTACCAGGGGTTGTAACGATGGACTATGGAACAACATAAGGTTGACTGTGTTGTGTTAGTAGCCTCCCTCTCAAGGCGGAGGTAATCTCCATATTCTAGGAGTGTGGAGACCGCTTGATTCCATAAATGGCCATGAACAAGCACCCCACCTTGTCTGTGCCATTGGCAAACCCGTTGCAATTGAACCATGAATGTCTTGTCATCAAACCTACCAAGCAAGAATGCATTTTTTACGTTCATCTACTCTAGCGCCAGGTCGTGTTGTACAATGAGAATAAAAGACAACAAACAGTGATGTAACAACCAGCCGCTACATGCTTTTGGTCAAAGTATACTCAATGGTTTTGACGGAATCCATTAGCCATCCGGTGCACCTTATAGTGGTCAACTGAGCCATCTAGCATTGGTTTTCATGCAAGGACCGAGTGGACTGATACTATCTTGTGTCCGCCTGGCAGGTCAACGAGTTGCAATACATCATGGTCCTTGAGAGAGTCAAGTTCCTCTTGCATTCATTTTCTTGGAGAGCCGCCTCTGCTACTTTTCTTGCCAGAATGCAAAAATGGGTTGAGAAGAAAGGGGAGAAACACTGTAAACTAAAAACCATGTGGCAAAGTAACCAAATACCAAGGAATCAACTGCACTCTCGAACTCCTCAGCATATATGGAATATCCTAGCACAATTTTTGGATGAACCACACATTTGGCAAGACTAAGGGTGTCGAGGCAATTGAGACGCTCAGAGAGTCTTGTAAGGGGGTAGACACGAGCTAGACTAAGGGCCATGCTCTGAGGGTGACCGCAAGGGACGAGAAGAAATTCTCCCTCCATGCATGTAAGGCTCAAGTCCAAGAACATACATAATAAGAAAAGAGGAAGAGGGCTAGGAAGAAGAAGTCAAGGGAGAAGTCGTGATAGGTCATGTGGGTATTGAGGAATGGAAGACGACAACAGGTGATGTAGCTGACTTTGGATGCAAGGAGGGAGTCATTCATGTAGTCTGACTCTACCGGTGACCTTGACATCAGCGATGGCTGTGAGAAATGCCACTTATGATAAGGATGCAGTTGGATAAGATAGTGCACCATGGTGATCTAGTGTTTAACAAGGCACACCTCCCCCAGGCTATCGAAACAAGGAGAAAAAAGACGTAGTGACATGATGGGACAAGTCACGTTGAGAGACGTCCTCGAAGAAGAGGTAACCATGTGAATAAATTATTAGACACACATCTCGATCAAAAATTTTGCTGAGCTTTGGAAAGATCTGAGACGCCAAGGAGCCAGCACATAGAGGCATGAGAAGAGAGCTTGATTTTGCGTTGGTCCTCAGAGAACTAGAAAATTGCAACATAACCCCAAACCTCTTTGAGATGAAAGTTGGGTGATTGACCAAACCAGCGCTCAGAGGGTGTGACATTGCGATGGAGTGGACTATGTGGGACACCATTCCAGACCAACATCACATAGAATATAATCTCAAAGAAGAAGGATGGTTTGAGACTAGACATAAAGAGAAAACTGATAATACCATCAGCATCGTTTTCATTTCATCATTATGATGCACTGCATGCGAAGTCATGAAAAAACCCTATTAGGGGTTTTGTGATAGAAGTGGAGGGTTTTGTGTGATTTTGTATGGGAGTTGAAGATCCTCCATGTGTCAAAAAGAAACCTATTAGGTCACGCCACAATGTGGCCCAGCAGGAGCTCGCGCAAAACTCAAAATCTTGAAACGTCAAATGTGATTCACGTAGGATTTGCATGGTACATGAAAGGTTATACACATCAAAAACAAATGGAAAGAAAAGACGGGCATTTTTGCTCGATCGCGGGGGAGCGATTACCCCTAGTACATTTTTTACATATAAATTCCATTGTACGGTGTAAGGTTTCATGTTTGGCACGGGTATCACTCGGAAAAACATAACAATCCCTAAATTGTATTAGGGGGTTTCCTTGTCAAAAAGAAGGTCATCGCTCCTTTGCAATTCTTGTCTGGTAGGGATGTCCTCGTGTATATTATTTTCATCTTTTGGCGATGCATGTCGCATGCGACCATGATTTTGGGTTGGCCTTATGAGTATTTGTTGATCCAGGGCTGATCAAAGCCACAAATTTTGTTGTATGGATATTAGAGCTATTTGGCGTTATTGAAAACAGGTCAATTAACAACAATTTTTTTCAACCATAGATGAGAATTCCTTTCAATTGAAGGACATGTTTACAACAAATTTATATTCAACATTTCAACTATGGGAATGAGTGGTGCGTAGAGGTGGAATGCTTTACATTTTTGAAACATTTCGTAGAAAAGGTTTGACCATGCCAGCTGGCATAGTCAACTGTAAGTGCCATGAGGAGGTTGGAAAAAGACAACCAACCACTAGGGGCTTGTTTCCATCACCTCCAACAAGACAAGGAAAATCTAACTTATGCCCCCGTATCACATTTTGCTTACTTGGAAATGCATCAAAACCTCGTCATATTAGGTGAGAGGTTTTTACCGTACCCTTAGCCCATCAGCGAATTCCCGTTTATTCAATAGAATATACTTCAACGGGCTCTCGACGGAAGGATAGAGAGCACAAAATGAAGTGTGAAACCGAACAGAAAAAATCACCAAATAATCATAACTATCAACACAAAAGTGTTGCGAGCTTTGCGATGTCGGTTTTGCTCTATGACGACGCAACTCGAGTAAGACCCAAAAGAAGAGGGGACTCACCGAAGTCCGAGGCCATTCCTTGACCCACTCGCGACTGAAACACTTGGAGCTTCCGCATTTTTATGCTACCTACTTGGTAGATTTCTTCCCTGGTGTACAGAGCCATAAGTCCAACGCAGACGGCTCAAACAGCTTTTCCGTTCATGTGACGACCGCCAACCCTCTTCGACGACGATTCTAACCTCTTGAGTGACTAAGGTGGCCTACTCTATGGCTTTCACGATCGCCCATTTTTTCCTCACAAGTGTTGGCACTCACAACCACAAAAATCGTTGTGGTGAACTCACGCATGAGAAACGGGCTCCTTGGATCAAGCGTGACAGCAAAATACGCAAGCAAGGCCATCTACTCTGCCAACAGGCCCCCCTGGAGCGACAACAAGCCCCCCCTAACGCGCTGGGACCTTTCAGGATGCACAAGGGGCGAACAGAGCCACGTAGCCATTTTTTTGGGGCATTAGAGCTAGCTATCTTGAAGGATAACCACCGCATACAAGGCAGGAGATGGTCCCGGGAGCAGAACTTCAAAGTTCCGTTGCAACTTCAATACAACTCCGTTTCTTGCTTTCTTGCTCTGTTTTTTTGCTGGATTTGTAACTTCAAGCTCTTTGTGTTTCTCATTAGCTAGAGGCCGACTTGTGCCACCCGGTCGTGGCATAGTAAACTCTATACGTAGTTTGTTCTCTTAATTTTTTTGTATAACATCCTTGAAGCTCCTCCTAAAAAGAGTACACACAGTCGAGAAAGTTCAAAGTGAGTGAGCTAGTCTCCTCCGTTCAAAGCAACTCACTAAATCATACCCATAAGGATTCCAAGTTTAAAAAATTGGATGGGAGCAAAGGCTTGAAGTGAGTAGCATTGTATGAGCAAGTGCGGACTCTACCTCACAAAAAAAGACTAATGTTTGACCCCCCCTCCAGCATTATGCTCTCTTGGCAAAAGCTCTTGCCTTTTCCATGGCGATGACGGCAACCGGATTGTCATCCCTTCTTAACGGTCCGCCTCCGACAAGCGCACCCAAGCGTGGGAAGTAATGAGGTTGTATCCGCCATGCTTTACGGGAAGGAAGCAAAGCTCCCCTTCCAAATCCACGAAGTCCTCAAGACGTGGGGAACGGGGAACGGAGATGTGAGGAAACCTTTGTGCCTCACGAACCACCTCTACGATGTCCACCGTACACGCTCATGGTCGAAGATGACCACGAGCACTTGATCTTCGACACTGACAGAGGCGTCGAGAGACCAATCGAGGAGGTCGAATCAGAACCAGCTGAGACAAGTCATGAACCTATCCCGGTCGCAACTCCAGGCGCCGATGTTCATGCTTGCGAGAATGTCAACCTCCATGATGGAACAGACGGGGGCGTCTCAGAAGAGGGCATGATGGCCAACGACAGAGAACCTAACGACAAACCAGAGGAGGAGAATGTCAATACTAATCTTGAGCTTGAAGCTAGTGAGACATCAGATGACGAAGACAGTTCATCTCAGCCAGAGGAAAATGATCAGGAGGCCGATGCGGGCATCCTTCACAGGCCCACACACATCCTTGGGCCATTCGGGAAGCGCCGCGTGCATTTAGAGGATGATGGCGATGGCAATGAGGGTAAGGCACCCTCCGACTAGTGCCTTTGTGTCAAGGTTGTTGGGCGAGAGTCTGAGGTGCCCAATCCCTTGGGCAATATGCAGGTGAACTGAGGAGCTCCAGCACAAATTGCGTAGGTGATGAAGAATCCCTATGCTACCTTGGTCTCACGGGCTCCCCAAGCATTCACCGTGATTCCTTCAAGGCCATTCGTTTGCACGAAGTCAAGGAGGATGTTGCGATGCTGAACACACGATTCAGTTCAGAAGAATACAACGTCCTCGTCAACATTGTAGGAGCAATGGCGCATAGTCACGAGACAACCATGGCTGTATTGCGGTTACATATCAGCAGCGGCCACGTCACCAACCAAAAGCTATCAGAGGAGAATAAGAAGCTTAATAGAGAGATTGTTGTTCCACAGATTACTGCATTGTACTAAGGAGGAAGCCACCACAAGGGACTTGCTAAAAGCGAAGCAGCATGGGGTGGCCCAGATCTACGAAGCTGCAGCTATGTATGCGACAGGAGAGGCAGTTGAATGTACATTCGAATGCCAAGAGCAAGCCTGAGCTAGTATGCGTCACGCCAACGTGAAGCCAACACCGAAAATTACCGTCATCCACGTAGTGCAACTCGCCATAGTTGGGGGACAGAGAGCAACTACCATGACGGGTCACTATGTGTTTGACCCTGCTCATAAGTACGATGGCAAGTCCAACGTACACACATGGCTGAAAGGGTTTAAGCTAGAGCTACATCTAAGGAAGGTGTCCATGGAGGCTTGGGAGGCCCAAGGCATGCTAGCAGTAAGCCATGAGCAGTTCGAGTAGCTAGCGGATGTATGGTATGCGAAGGAGTGAAAGGGTAGCCCCACATGGGAAGAGTATGAGGAACTCATAGAGCAAATGTTCTCACACCTAGTTGACTCGCTGGGATCAAAAGTTGAGCTGAAAAGGTTCAAGGGATCATGACCTTGAACTGTTATGTGGAGGTCTTCTACAACACAGCCCAGCGTGTTCAACAACATCACTTGACCAAAGGCACAAAGATCACACTCTTCCTCAATGGCCTAGCCAGAAAGCAGCTCAAATTCCGTTGCATCATAGACAAAGACTGTAAGCGGTGGACAAGCTTGTGGGCAGTAACAAAGTATGTTTTAGAGACGTAAAACGAGAATTCGGCGTTATGGGACACGCCGACTCTAGGGCATGCGATAAAGCCTGAATTTGCAAGCTTCCATGGGAGTGGAGGGGGAAAGGGCCTTCTGAAGGGACACGTTGGATAGCCCAAAAAGCCTTGCATTCAAGAGCAAAAATCATCGCACCCTGGCACCTTCACATATAGGGCGTGCAATGAGCCCTGGCACTTTGCACCCAACTGCCTGCAATGCCAGCACTAAGGTCCCCTACACGTGCAAGCTCTCCGCCTATGTCAAGATGGCAAAACTTTTGGAGGTCCCATCCCGCTGGGGGTGCAGGGACATCAGCACGGTGGCGCTCGTCTAGGCCAGGGTGATGGAGGTGGCATGGCTGCTGGTGGTATAGGTGGCAAGAATTTTGGACCTCGGTCGGGTCATGTTGGTCGTGGGCGTGCACCTGGAGGGCAGCAGCAGCCAAATCATGGAGCTATCTGAAGGACTCGATTCCGTGGAAGGTAGTGTTGTCGTGGACGTCCTCGCATGGCGGATGAGCCGGATGGCTACGAATAACCCGTTGGAGAACCGCGTGGGTACCGGTAGGATATTTGCCAACCCAAAGAGTAGAGAATGGACGACAGTCTATGGGATCAACCGGCTTGGGAGACGAGAGATTTTTCAAGTTTTTGGATGATGATGGAAAGCGATTTGAATTCTTGTCATGTCGATTTTTCTCAACAATAATGTCATGATTCATCCAATTTGACTCTGTCTACTCTAGCCATTTTTTTTCACTCATGTACGCCACGAAGGAGAATCTTGATAATGGCGAATGCTTTGTAATGGCAACAAGACAAATTAGTAAGGAAACTGTCCGAGAAGCACAAGTACATGAAAAACAAACACTCATATCCATTACCATAGCAATCCCCATACACAAAGACTATGATATCTCCTAGTTCAAAGACAGGACATTGCAGGCAACTTTCACTCAAGAGAACCACATGTGGGAGAAGGTGGGTGACATGGTAGAGCTTTGTCAATGCTATCATACCTAACGGGTTCATCACTTAGAGGAGAAACCACATGTGGGTTTGTTCATACGCATATCCTGCGTCAACGTGATGATGCAGTTTTAGGGAAGTGTAAACGGAGCATCGGCTCGCATTCTGAGAGACACTTGAGAAGAGGGTTCTTTTGTGAAAGCGACATTCCTTGATGCAACCGGCCCTAAACACACTTCGAGACAAGGGAAGGTGGTCGCGGGAGACATTCGAGAGATACCAATCCTCGGTGATTACATGGTCCGGCTCTCCCTCCGAGGATTGACCACAAAGACCCGCCTCACAAATCTTGATCTCATGGACCCGTTTGATGTTTTCTTGGGAGACCCGTGGTTGATGAACTACACAGCAAAAATGAATTTTGAATGAAAAACGCAGGGAGACGTGAAAGGGCGGCAAAAATCACCATTTCACCAATACCTCTAATATTTTGACTTGAGAGGAACACAATTGCAACATTGACTAAGATGTAGGTGAAGCAAAGGCCGCGAAAAGGTTCTCACTACTTCATGACGACTTTGTGAAGAACCAAAGAAGGAGAACCAAGAGAGGACCCCCCAAAGGTGTGTCAGGCATTATTTTTTATTTTCAAGATGTGTTCGAGGACCCACCAGACGGCTGATCCCCTGCACAGAAGGTGGGTCATACCATACAACTCGAGCCTAAATAAGAGGAAGGAAGCAGAAATACAAATCAAGGGGTACCTACACTAAGGGTGGATCGAACCAAGCTCGTCTCCCTTTGGCGCACCCATCCTCTTCGTGAGTCAGAATGATGGAAGTCTCCTAGCGTGCATGGATTATCACGCAATGAACAAACTTACGATGAAGATCCGTTATCCACTACTGTGAACCGAGGACCTTGTTGACCAACTTCAGGGAGCAAGAATCTTCACATTGCTCGATCTTTCAAAAGGTGACCATCATATCTGCATCACGGAGGAGGATGTGCTAGAAACAACGTTCCGCACGCACTTAGGAAATTACCAATTTCGAGTGCTCTCTTTTGGGTTGACCAATACACCTGCAATTTTCTAGACTGTGATGAACAATGTGTTTCAAAATCAACTTGGGAAATCCGCATTGGTGTATCTCGATGACATCCTGATCTTCTCAAAGACGATAGAAGAGCACAAAAGACTCTTGTGAAAAGTGTTAGAAATTCTTTGGGACAACAAGTTCTTTGCAAAGATGAGCAAGTGTAAGTATGCACAAAAGGAACTTGAGTACCTCGGTCACATCGTGAGCGGATATGGCATCCGATTGGACCTGTAGAAGGTACAAGCTGTGAAGGAATGGCCACGTTATGATAACGTAGGTCAGCTTTCATATCTTCTTAGCCTGCCAAACGTCTTCAGGCGCTTCATGGTGAGATACTCTTCCTTGGTTAGCAAGCTCACAATCCTCACACAAAACACAACACAATGGCGTTGGACAAATAAATGTGAGGCAGGCTTCAACAAGGTCAAGGAAATGCTGGCATCTGTACTTGTGCTAGCCCCATCAAACCCTAGAAATCATGGGAAGTTAGGTGTGATGCACTGATTGTTGGTATTGGGGTAGTACTGATGCAAGACATCCACCTTGTGGCTTACTCGAGTCAAAAGCTTTCCGATACAAAGACACGCTACACTGCGAGAGAGCTAGAATTTCTTGTCGTCATGCAGGCCTTCAAGACTTGGCTTTGTTACTTGGAAGGAGCAAAGGAGGAGATCATAGTGGTTACCCATCACAACCCCTTGATATAATTCTAAACACAGCCCAACTTGTCTCGACGTCAAGCGCGTTTGGGCAAACACTTGAGTAGAATCTCAGTCACGTGGCAACATCGACTCGGCCAAATCAAAGTGGCAGCCCTAATGAGTCAAAATCATGTTTGTGTGGTAATCATGGTGGGACGCAAGAACTCGTCGAAGTCTAACTTTGCCACTGTGGCAAAGGCAACAACTGGACATGTGAACTGGCTGAGTCTTGTCCCAAGGCCACTAGTGGAGGAATAGGCTGCCCTATCAAACCGCTGTCCTCTCGGGGGTACCACCCTGACATACACCCCATGACGAGGATCTGGTGTTATACCCTTGCTACCGTGCACTATGTTACGAGGTATGCCTGGAGACATGTCGCAAGGACGCTCCTTAGAAAAGGGGGAGGTAGCAAGGCCATGACTCTTTTACAACTGAGAGTTTATGCCTGAGGACGACGTTGTGAAGCCAATTTATCTTTTTCAAAGTGGAAGAGAACAAACATAGTTTTTGCAACACGACGACCTAGTCGTGGTACAAAATAGGTCTCCACCCCTTGGGTAGAACCGACCAGGAAATACCAACCGGGTATTTTACACACCCAAACAGGTAATCTGGGTAAGTAGGGTATTATCCCAAGTATGAATATATCTACCAGGTCAGGATTCCCCCTTTCGTTGATTGGTTAGTAAGTAGCCGTAGTGGAAAAGGATGGACCGTCCAGGTCCATCCGATGACATCAGCAGAGCAGGATATATCCTACAGAATCCTACCCTATGAAAATACGTTGGTCGGTGGATTACGCTCAGGCTAACCATTCCGTTCCAAGGGCTTCTTTCTACTCCTCTACGCACTAGCAAACGACATTTGTTACAATGGCATCAGAGTTGCGTCCAATCCTAGTGGCCAAAAACCTTTCGCTGTCATCTATTCCTACCCGGGGTCAACGGGAGCATGGACAAAGTTCTCACTCCTCCTCAAGTTTGCAGTCTGTCTTACAAAATTCCCCTGGAGAGTCTTTCGCATCCCACTTAGGCCGATCTGCGGAGCCGCGCGACATTGACCTAGCGGGCCAAGCCGTGAACCGAAAAGGTGTTGGGCCATTGCACACCCTACATACGGCAAGCCCGTCGAAGGAACTCCGCCATGGTGCTAAGCCGCCATCGCGCGCTTTGACGGCGCTCCAACGGAGCGCATCGACCGAGCACAAACACAGGGTGGTTTTTCTGCCAAACTTCGGCTCTCCACATTCGTCCCAATGCGGGACCCGGGGACGGCAAAACGAAGCTGGGTACCTCGGTTTTACACCGGGCTCTGCCTTGGCGTTGCGGCACCCTCCGATTGGAGAAGAGCGCTTTGCGCGTCCCTTGCAGGGGAACCCCCCGCAAGGAAGCCGGCTGTGCTGGCCATACCAGTAAGCCAGACGATCACCCGCTGAGGGCAGTAACCTGCCTGCTAGATCATCCAGCAGGCGACGGCCTGCGAGTTCATCCAGGAGGCGCCCGCCTGCTGGCTATACCAACAAGCGATGGCCTGCTAGATAGTCTAGCAAGCACTGACCTAATGGATCATCCAGCAGGCGAGGCGACAGCCTGCTGGTTCGTACAGCATGTGCCCGCCTGCTACCTAGACCAGCAGGCGATGACCTGTTGGATCGTCCAATAGGCATCGGCCTGATGGTTTGCCCAGCAAGCGCCCACCTGCTCGATCGTCCAGCAGGCAAGGCAACGGCCTGCTGGTGCGACCAGCAGGCGGCGGCCTGCTGGTACGACCAGCAGGCGACGGCCTACTAGTGCGACCAGCAAGCGACGGCCTGCTGGTGGGACCAGAAGGCGACAACCTGCTGGTGTGACCAGCAGGCGACGACCTGCTTGTGCGACCAGCAGGCGACGGCCTGCTGATGCGACTTGCATGGGATGGCTTGCTCGTGCGACCAGCAGTAGTGGCTGTGTTGGCATCGCCGACAGCAACGAACGCCCTGCTGGCATTGCCAACAACGGTAGTGGCTGCGTTGGCATTGCCAACAGCAGGAAACGCTCTACAAGCATTGCCAGTAGCTGTACTGGTGACGCTGGCATCGTTAGTAGTAGCAAACGCTCTGCTGGCGTTTCCAGCAACGGCAATGGCTGTGCTAGCATCGCCAGTAGCAGTAAAGGCCTTGCTGGAATTGCCAACAGCAGCAGTGGTTGCACTAGCATCGCTAGTAGCAACAAACGTCCTACTGACATTGCGAGTTACGCCAGTGGCTGCGCTGGCATCGCCAGTAGTAGTAAACATTCCGCTAGCATTGCCACCAAAGATGCACTGGCATCGCTAGCAATAGCAAATGCCATGTTGGCATTGCTAGTAGTGACAATGGCTACGCTGGCATTGCTAGTAGCAGCAAAGGCCCTGCTAGCGTTGCCAGCAGCGGTAATGGATGCGCTAGCATCGCCAGCATCAGCAAACACCTTACTGACATTGCCAGCAGTGGCAGTTGCTGCGCTGGCATCGCCAAGAGTACCAAACGTCTTGTTGGCATTGCCAGCAGTGACAGTGGTTGCGCTCGCATCGCTAGTAGTAGAAAACACCCTAATGGCATTGCCAGCAGCGGTAGTGGCTATGTTGGCATCACCATTAACAGCGAACGCCCTACCGGCATTCCCAGGAGTGGTAGTGGCTACGCTAGCATCGCTAGCAGCAATGCACGTCCCGTAGGCACGGCTGACAATGGAAGAGGCTGCTCTAGCTTCGACAGTAGTATCACACACCCTGCTATCACTACAAACAGCGGAAGAGGCTGTTTTGGCATCGCCAACAATAGCGCAAGCTCTGCTGGCATTTCAAACGGCGGCAACGGCTGCTTTGGCATTGCCAACAACAGCAGACATTGGCAATGCCAATATTGGAGTTGCCACCAGTAGTAGTGATTGCGCTGGCATCACCAGCAGCAACGCACACTTTGTGAGCGTTGCCAGTTGTGGCACATGACATGCGAACACCACTAGTAGCAAAAACGCCATGTTGGTGCGGCCAATGGTGCTAAGGGCCTGCTGGCTTGGCAAGTAGAGGCGCAAGTCCCGCTGGCAAGGGTAGTAGCGCCTTACGCTAACACTGGCTGGACCGTGTTGACATAAGCAACACTGGCATATGCCTATGCGAACAGCAATGCCACATGCCCTGTCGACACAGCTTATAGTGTCACACAACCCGTTGGCGTTGCCAGTAGTAGCAAGGGTGGCACTAGCATCGCTAGTAGCAACAACCACCCTGTTGGCATTGCCAGTAATGGCAACGGCTACTGGAATCCCACCACAAGTAGTAACAGATGCCCTGCTGGCATTACCGGCAACGGCAAAG
Source organism: Penium margaritaceum (assembly GCA_023375785.1). Classification (NCBI taxonomy): domain Eukaryota; kingdom Viridiplantae; phylum Streptophyta; class Zygnematophyceae; order Desmidiales; family Peniaceae; genus Penium; species Penium margaritaceum. Next base: position 8,333 of record SZWC01013731.1, on the reverse strand, counting down.
GTTGTATTGTTACCGAATACCTGAGCCTCAACCTGTTGTCTTTGCTAAAAACAACAACATCCATGCTAGTACCAACATCAGTGGCATAAAGGCTTATGATGTGGCCGATTTGGCATAACTAGCATGAAGAATCAAGGGTGTGCATTCGAGTTCCCACCCCCCCTCGGCCCTAGCCACTGGCTAGCGGAGGCCTTGGAGGTCAAAGGGCAATAAAGAATGCATTGCTCGTTCAAAACCAGTAGACACACTATGGTAGTTTGCCAGCAGTAGGCTTTTTGGCAATGGGCCTGTAGTGGGCAAGGGCGTGTTAAGCCCACCCTACCCTCCCTGACATTCGCTTTGATGGCCCAGCACGGGCTAAAAACGCGGACTTGTCCACTAATGGCTCGATCTGTATGAGCATGCCCAACGGTGGTGTAACCTATGCAGGCTTTTCATTCGGCAACATCAACCATGTTGATCTCCCCAACAGGGACATGGTCCACACTGGAACATACTTATTACGTACTTCCCGTGCTACCTCTTCTGATAGAGGTGCGGGCTAGGCTCGTTTTCCTGGTAGTGGTATGTGTTTCACTGTTATAAAACGCAACAACAAGGTGATGACGACACACTCAATACATGTAAAACCTTGCGTTCAACGGGTTGAATCTTCTCAACAAAAGACGCCACAGTGCTACTTGAAACTAGTCGCTTATGACAGTTTGGCGCCAATGTCTGGCCCACTCAATGAGCACACTTTTTTCCCATCCTCTCTCTCCTCACACTCCTTGGTCAATGACCAAAGGTCGACCATGGAGACAAGAGCAGCAGTTGAGAGAGGACCTTATGATACCTCAACACTGATCTGCATTGCTCAAAGCCATGGACGGCACGAGTGAAAACTACATGTGAGGACAATGATAAATGCTGAAAAGCTCTAGCTGTCGCAATGCCACACATGATGTCACTGCCAGCTGTGTCAGCCAGAAGATCCAATGATCCAGCAACCTCTCTATGACCAGGTACTGGCTGGCGGATTACGATCAGTATAGGTCGCAAACCTGGCGTAGCTTGTCTCACATACTGAGAGACACACCACGGCATCCAAATGGGTAATCCTATAGATGATATGAGTGACGTTATTGGGTACAATGACAGGTGCAGTTCTTGCACCCTATACACAAATCTAACAATACAGATTATGAATTGTACTCCTAAAGGCGTTGATTGCTTGCAATCCCAGCCATGGTGTCTTTTACATCTCTTTGAATGGCTGACTCATGCACCAAGCATCCTTGACGTACGTCAAAGTGCATTCTTTGGTTATGTGAAGCAGACGCGTTGAGGCCTGGGCTCACAACGCATGGAGTACAACACCAAAGCGACCTCGACAAGCGTGTCTAAGCCGCATCATATCATAGACAGAGCTAGTCTTGTGAAACCATGTGTTTCCACATGATGAACGGCAATGCTAGACGCATGTCAATATTGGCAAGGCAATGGGCCAAAATGCATGTTGTTCATGCCGGCAGATTTGGCCAATGAGGCTCTACGCTCGTGACACGTCCCACACGCAATTGTAAGCCTTCCTTCACGACTGAAGGAATGCCATGAATTAACATTGTTCAGTCATGCATATTACCTATCTCTCTGTCGACTGGCTCACATGTATAGGGTACACGATGTACACGGGGCATGTTACAGGTCAGCCATACTAGTGGCGATACACCTGGCCATATAACTTACTTTACAATGTGTTCACTCACTTGCCCGTGGCATCAATGGCATGGCACGTGTCTTGGCTGCTCGTCAAGCGTGTGTTTATGATGGATGCACACTTCTATCCAAGAAGACATCATCTTTTAACACTGAGTTGGCACAAGGTCAAACAGGCGGTCAATAGAGCTTATGCCAAGAAGGTGTTTCTACACAAGCATGCTCTTGACCAATCATAACACCCTAGCATGCTCAGCTAGAGCAAGGTGTTACATAGCACGAGGATACATGGTTGTGTCCTCATGCTCTCTCTCTCTCTCTCTCTCCCTCTCTCTCTCTCTCTCTCTCTCTGGTTGACCCATGTTACAACACATGGATGAGGGACATTGTTGAACATCCCTCATGGAATTCCTTCATGGCCATGTACACAATGACTTACGATACAAGGAGGAAAACTACCACCTTGTCTCTACTGTGAGGGTTTCTCCTACCATGAGGCAGTCCATATTGGACTATGATGGTCAACATGGTCAAATCTCAACCATGTTTGCAAGCATGGAGACAACATGGCTGAAAAGGGATAAATGGGGTTGTATTCACATTGTGACACATGCCACCCCTACCATCAAGATTGATGGATGAATCATGAAGAGCAACACTCCGCGTGTCAGGTGCTTCATGATCCTCGATCTCATACGCTACAACAAGGGCTCGGGAACACCATGTACAAATGTGCTACCATGGAGGACACTCACCATCATGGGTCTGTTTCAATACACGAAATACAAAAAGGATGCCCATGCTCACCATTACATGGCAAGGTGAAACCTAGCATGATCCTACTACCTGCACATGAATTTGAATGCTATCTCTATCGGCGATGTCATCTACTCAACATCTAAAACATCGCAGCTGGCTCTCAAGCTAGTATCGCTGCAGGTTTGAAACCACTCACAGACCGTCATTCTGTCATTTACAATTCAGGCACTTGAGTCATTATCTTGAAGAGATCCATCTTACCCGAATGTGCACTACTGGATTCATTGCCGATCTAGTCCAGTAGTTGCTCATTTGTCGAGCACTATTTGAAATCCATTAGGATATGCTTGAAGCCCTTGATCACCCATTAGCGACGGGAGCAGTGCTTGCTTTACACATTGGAAGCAGGTCGTAATCGGGTAAAGCAAGCATGGTTATGTCGTTCCATAACAACATCATGCTATACAACCCAATGAGATCTCTAGTGGATGACGATGTTTCGTCAAACTCATGATGACATGGTCTACCCATGAACACACTCAGGTGTTCACTATTGTTTGCAGACAACCTAGAGTGAATAAAAACACCAGATGTAGCCTTCTAAGGCAATGAGCAATGATCAATGGTCCACACACTGAAGAAGTGTACTCTTGTTCTACAACTCTCCAATGCTGCTCTTTGGACATCTCCCAGATGTTTCGGGAAGCACAAGGCATCCCTGGGTGTTTACGTGCTCGTTTAAGGATCCACACAAACTGTGGACATGCCTCAATATTGTGCACACAAGGCCAAACCCATACTAAGGTATACAACATTCCGACATCTTTTCACCCCAGCAAGTATGGGATGGAAAAAAAGAGTTAAAGTTGGATGACATTGCTCGAGTAATCCGAGTTTGATCACCTTCCTTGAGTGATCAATCTCGAAGCTCCCAACTTCCATGAGAATGACACATTTCACACCTTCAGTCCTGCTACTGATGTGTTCGGGTAATTAAAAAGTACTTGTGTAAAACACAACTACACAAATTCATATGGAATTTTGTTCTCCACTCCTACAACAGTCATGACGTTGGATTCTTGGGTCGCACCCAGTGCGTTACTCAAGACTGTGTACTTGGCACCTTTGCAATGTGCAATGTACACTCTTCTAGTATAAGAAATGGGTTGTGTGTCCAAGCACATCACACTACCCAGGAGTATCTCCACATGATGGAAAGTCTAAGACCACACGACATCCAATGGTACCCACTCGTCTATTGAGTGCGGGGATGGCGGGCTTCAGGTGTCTTCCGTCTAGGTCTCCGTCAACCGTCATCACACCATGGTAGACACGTGTGCTGGGAGACCTATGCTGTGATAATGTCATGTATCGGACACACTTGGCAATGTCACATACAATGCAAGACCACGTGGTCTACAATGTTCAGTTGGTCCGTAAGTATCATAACATGACACGTTTACACTTGTTACATGGCGCTGACAATGACCACTGTCTGTTTTCGAGCCAAGGGCTCAATCGAGAACGGTTTTTTAGCCAACCGAAGTGAACCGGATATGGTAGCCACATGTCGACCAGACCACATGTAAAACATCCCTGGGGTTTCCTTAGTTGAAACCCTAGTGGAGGATGAGATTGAATTTGACTGACCACGCCCCCCGGGGTACCACCCTGGGGTATGCACCGTGAAGAGAATTTTCCTTTGGGAACGGTGGCCCATTGTTTCAGCCCGACAAGGTTTTTCCCGGGCACTTGTCGCGAGGACGCTCCTCAGCACAAGGGGGAGGACGCGTTGCTGCAATTCGAAGGCTGAACACCCACAAAGCCCACAAAAAAATTCATTTTCCATCTCAGAGCTTTCTCTTCAATATCCATCATGAAAACCCCATGCTCAAGCATGGAAGATGTTGTGTCAACCTAAGATGAGAGACGTCTTACCAAAGTCGGTACATGAAACTTCACCAAAACTTTAAGCACCAAAACCACATGTGTAAGGATCCTCTCTTGGCTCCTTGTGATGAAAGTTATTGCTTCGGCATGAAGTTCATCATTTGTTCGCATAGGAAGTCTCACATTGCTTCCTGTGGACACAAGTGTCACCCTGTCATTTCACTCGCTCTTTATACTTTCCCCACGTGGTTAGTTGACGAGTGAACCTCCTTTCCTTTACAAACCAAGGACGGTTTGTAGTTAAAGGGGGAGGAATGTAACACGACGACCTAGTCGTGGTACAAAATAGGTCTTTACCCCTTCGGTAGAACCGAACAGGAAATACCAACCGGGTATCTTACACACCCAAACAGGTAATCGGGGTGAGTCGGATACTATCCCAAATATGAATATCTGCCAGGTGAAGATTCCCCCTTTCGCTGATTGGTTAGTAGTTAACCATAGTGGAAGAGGATGGACCGTCCTGGTCCATCCGATGACATCAGCAGAGCAAGAAATATTCTGTAGAATCCTGCCAGATGATGATACGTTGGTCGGTGGGTTGCGCTCCGACGCCCACCAAGTGGGATTTTACCCGCTGGTTCAGCCGCAGAGGCTAACCATTCTGTTCACAGGGCTTCACTCTACTCTTCTACGCACAAGCAAACGACATTTTTTGCAGTTTTGTCCTGCTCATCCATTAGATTTTTTCCCTCCACATGTGTAGGTCACCATTCTCTCCAAGCATCACAGCAAAGCGAGACAATTTGGTTCTAAAGGGGGAGGAATGTAGAGTTGAATTGTTATATGTTTTGAAAACATACAGCAATTGACTATGCCTATTGGCATGGTCAATTGTAAGGGCAATGTGGAGGTTGGAAAAAAAACAACAAACCACTAGAGGCTAGTTTTCATCACTTGCAACAAGAGAAGGAAAATCCACCTTATGCCGCCATGCCTTATTTCGCTTACTTGGAATTGCATCAAAACCTCGTCATATTAGGTGAGACATTTCTACCCTACCCTTCGTAAATAGGCGACTTCCTGTTCATTGCATAAAGTAAAATCAAACGAGCTCTTGATGAAGGGAAAGAGAGCACAAGATGAAGTGGGAAACACAACGGAAAAAGTTGTCAAATAGTCATAACTGTAAACACAAAAGTATTGCGTAGCTTCGAAATGTCACTTTTGCTCTATGACGACTAGACTTGGGTATGACCCCTAAGAAGAGAGGACTTGGCGAAGTCCGAGGCCATTCCTCGACCCACTCGCGACTAAAACACTGAGAAATTTCGCATTTTGATGATGCCTACTTGTTAGACTTCGACATGGTGATTATGTTGTTTTATTGTTTTTAATGGAACAATTATTGTGTACTTGTGATGGCTTGCCATGAACAGACTTCGGGGTTCTTTCAAGGCATGTTATTTTATAGTAATCACTCAATAATCTCTATCCAATATGAATGTAATGTAATGGTTTTTCTAATGAGAAGGAGCGCTTGCATAGTCTTTAGCATTGAATTGCCCCGTTGCAACTCGCTTATCCACCTAGTTGGTTTCGTTAAATGATACCAGGAACATGGCCCTAGTTTAATGCCATTAAAGGGTTGGTTAGAAGCCATCACAATGGATGACTGAAGGGACATTGGCCTTGAACGAACGTCATTTGTTTTTTTCTTAAAACTTGATGTCCGGAAGCAGGATGTTGCTTGGTGAGCATTTTGGTGAACTCTCGCTATCGTATGTGATGGCACAATTTGATTATTTAGAAACAAATGATAGAAATGGACCACTCTCGTTGATTCTTCATTATTTGCATGACCGCAAGCCTATGTGGCATGTCTCTCAACGTCTTTTCATCACATGGAAAAAAAAAAGAATCAATGTGAATGCTTATGAAGAGGATTTTAATGTCAAAAATTGCTTAAAATGAATGTTTTAACATAATCTCTACCTACATCTACCTTTGAAATTGCATGTTGTCATCAATTAGGGCGACCATATTGAATACATCTTTCCCATGCATCATCTATACAACAGATGTACTTTGTCCCACAACAGGTTTGTAGTTGGCTGGTGATGGATGTTTGTCGATAAATTTATGAAGAATTACGCTGGAGGTTGGAGGATGAAAAACACAAAGAGTAGAGTGTCTTATAAAACTTAAAGGGAAATCATAAATCGAGAGGGAAATTACCCCCATTCAAGAATACAAAATAGAATCAATGACGCCGGCCCTTAGAAGATTTTGTTTCCATCTGAAAAGCTCTACTTACGATGGATGAAAACGAATGGAAACGAACTGAACAAAAGACAACCTCGTTTGGCTCTTCGGCTCTTCTTGCTTGCCTACGTGTCCACGTGACGAGTGGTGGTGGTGGTCCGTTTGACTCCCGACTGCATTGCGCTCTTAGCAGGAGACGACGGCGATGCGCGGCGGGCAGCCGCAGCCACGAAGATCCACCGACGTCTGTCGTTCCTTCGATTTCGAATCGAACATACGTCTTCCGGGCGCACTTACAATGGAAATTTCCAGTTATGACAATGTGATAAGTATCCATTCTCATGCACCATATATAAACGCGAAATACAGTACGAATGAAACTCGGTTGACGAGCCAATACTTTGATGTCACACCAGTCTTCAAGGGAGCGGCGACAATGTAGGTTAGGTCGACCCTGTCACTGTGGTTCAACGTAGGCTGTAGGCATTTCCGTACGTTGAAACTCTGAAACTTTGCAGGCGTCGCTACTTGCGGGACGGAAGGCGATTTTGGAGGAGTCCCAAAAATGTCTCTGAAGTATTTTTATCTATGAAAATTATGATTTCTGCACGACGGATGATGAGCTTTTTCACGGTGCAAAGCTTGTATCGAAGACAATCGGCTGGCGGCACAGGCAAGCGCGCGTTTAAATCTACACTTGATTTCAGGAAACGAAAGACTGCAAAGCAAGTGTAGACAGTGGTAAGTAACGTCATTGAAGCAAGTATGGAATTTCAACAGAATGCGGAAAAAATAAAGTCGAACAATTGTCCTCGATCTGGAATACACTGTTCACCTGCTAATGCACCTCGACCCATCGGCGACGGTCGTTCCAGACGATCCTGACATTCGATGTACATTGAACCCTCGTCACCGAAAGCGCCGAAGGAACCACAACATTTTTTCTAAACAGTTTGCATGACAAACAGGAGTTTGTCGTGTTTCGCAATTCCTCCTTTGTGTATTGGATCTTTGTCGGCTACATATACGGGCAGCCTAAGTTTTCTAACTTGTCAATAACATGTATCCCTCAAGCTAAAGACCTATCTGAGAATGGACCGCCCAACCTGCTCGGTGCAGATTTCAGAGCAAAAAACACAGCCATACTTCATTTAAATGTCTTATCTGTCAACGCTCCAAGGTCTTTCAAAAAATGCAACGTGTGTATTCACAAGATATCACAATACAAATAATGTTTGGCTCAAGAACCACAAAACAGGATGAAACAAGCCTTTCTTATTGAAGTTCACCGGGCAAAACAAAAACGTGATGATACATGCATATCACATTCTCATACAATGTATTAATAAAATCTACATCCACATATGTATACACCTTTATCCATATCTCCATCTCTATCCTTACATATCAATATCTATACTTTTGACCATGTACACAAATATCAATCCATTTGTATATATACCTATATCTCTACCTGTACCTATATCTACATCTATACTTACATTTGTATCTGTATAATTATATCTATATCTATATGTATGACTAAATCTATTTATATCTATATCTATATCTCATCTACATCTACATCTACATATACATCTACATCTACATCTACATCTACATCAACATCTACATCTACATCTACATCTACATCTACATCTACATCTACATCTACATCTACATCTACATCTACATCTACATCTACATCTACATCTACATCT
>SZWC01013730.1:40528-54814 GCA_023375785.1 Penium margaritaceum | reverse complement strand
GAGGGAGAGAGAGAGAGAGAGAGAGAGAGAGAGAGAGAGACCTCTCACACCACAAGTGATGCATGCCGACTGCCTCACTCCTCAGCAGTGTCAGCATGCACGCATCCAGTCACGCATGCAGGTAGGCTACGCCTGTAGCCTACCTGCATGAGCGTGGGCAAGGAAGAGGTCGCGGTTGGAGCATGGGAGGGAAGCTGCCGGCATGTCACAATCTTAAACTTTGCCAGCGTTTCCAGAGGGGGGAGTGGGCTGGCCTTTTCTACGAGGCCCGTAGAGTGACCCGCACGGCCTCTCATGAGCCTCCGCCCACAAGGTCATTGCACAAGAGCGTGCAATGGCATAGGAGTGAGCACCATCACCCTTGGCCTGCTACCGACGACACTGCACATGACATGGCATATGGTCAGGCACAGATAGCAGCAACACGAACACACGCACAAGGAGGGACGACATGAGAGTCACTGCACTTACCTCGTCGCTGTCCTCCCTGTCTTGCCTGTGCATGCCACTGCTCTCGGGTTTCCGATGCCTGGGCACGTGCACCGCTTCGTCGTCGTCTGAGTCGGAGTCACCAAACACTGCCTTGGCCACGTCCTGCGACAGCCCGCCAGCACCGCCACCTCGGCCGTCGCCGTCTTTGGCTCTTCCTCTCACGACATCATCCTCCTCCTCCTCATCCTCATCGCCTTCACCATCGTCACGTTTGGAGCCACTGCACGCTCCACCTCTTTGACTTGCACTTTGCCTGTGGGCCTCAACGTTGTCATCCTCGCCTTCAGTTGCTCCGCCCCCTGACGCGCAGCTGTCTCTACGCCTCCCACCCTGTCGCCCTTCCCGTTCCTCCTCGTCGTCGCTTCTTTGTTCCTGACCACTTGCGTTGACCCTTCCCTCCTCCTCCGCCTCCTCGTCGTCGCTGGTGGGAAGTCGGCGGCGGCTGCGCTTCGGATCACTGACGGTGCTCTGTCCACCGCCTTTTTTGGTGCCACGGTTGTCGTTTTCGTCGTCAGAGTCAGCACCGAAAAGCGACTCCATCATTTCGTCTCTCTTCTCAGCCATGGCGCCACTTGTGAGGCGATCAGTGACAGTGCATGGGCGAGGTATACAATGCAATGGATGCAATGGGGGAGTGCGAAGGAAGTACAGCAACATGCAGGTACTGTTCGTCAGCTCGATAGTCGGTAGTGAATTTCGAACAAGGATCCAAATGAACATTTTACAGATTTGGCCATTTTTGGAATATTCTACGTCTACGGCCATCCTACCTCATCCCCGATAGCATCTACCCCGCCCTTATCCTTTCCCCAATAGCGCATGCTTCCGCCATCATTTTCCTCCCCGCTTTACAAAGTGCTCTGCTCCTTGCACGATGGAATATCTGCAAATGACTCTCTCCAAGCGAACGTGCCTCTCGCCGAAAGCCAAAATTTAGATTTTAGTGAAACGACCTCTCCTCAAGACATTGCCAAGCCGACGTGCTACATCCCCAAGCCTGCCTAGGGGTTTGGCTTGCAGACCTCCTTCACCAACTCACTTCCGCCTAGTGGCCCCCTAGTTACGCCCTAATTGCGCCCTACTTGTGGCCTATTGCGCCTTAGTTGCGCCCTAGTTGCGTCCTAGTTGTGCGTACTTGCGCCCTACTTACGTCCTACTTGCACCCTAGTTGCGCCCTAGTTGCGCCCTCGTTGCGCCCTACTTGCGTCCTACTTGCACCCTACGTGCGCCCTACTTGCACCTTAGTTGCGCCATTGTTGCGCCCTACTTGCGCCCTAGTTGCGCCCTAGTTGCACCCTAGTTGCGCCCTACTTGCGCCCTAGTTGCGTCCTACTTGCGCCCTAGTTGCACCCTAGTTGCGCCTCAGTTGGACACTAGCTACACCCTAGTTGCGCCCTAGTTGCACCATGGTTGCACCCTAGTTGCGCCCTACTTGCGCCCTATTTGCACCCTAGTTGCGCCCTACTTGCACCCTAGTTGCATCCTACTTGAGCCCTAGTCGCGCCCTACTTGCATCCTAGTTGCGTCCTAGTTGCGCCTCAGTTGGGCACTAGCTACGCCCTAGTTGCGTCCTAGTTGCCCCCGAGTTGCGTCTTACTTGCGCCCTACTTGCGCCCAAGTTGCGCCCTAGTTGCGCCTTAGTTGCGCCCTAGTTGCGCCCTACTTGCACCCTACTTGCGTCCTAATTGCGTCCTAGTTGCGTCCTACTTGCGCCCTAGTTGCACCCTAGTTGCGCCTCAGTTGGGCACTAGCTACACCCTAGTTGCACCCTAGTTGCGCCCTAGTTACGCCCTACTTGTGTCCTACTTGTGCCCTAGGTGCGTCCTACTTACGCCCTACTTGCACCGTAGTTGTGCCCTAGTTGCGCCCTAGTTGCACCCTACTTGCACCCTAGTTGCGCCCTAGTTGCACCCTAGTTGCACCTCAGTTGGGCACTAGCTATACCCTAGTTGCGCCCTAGCTGCACCATGGTTGCGTCCTAGTTGCACCCTACTTGCGCCCAACTTACACCCTAGTTGCGCCCTACTTGTGCCCTGGTCGCGCCCTACTTGCGTCCTAGCTGTGCCCTAGGTGCGCCTCAGTTGGGTACTAGTTACGCCCTAGTTGCGTCCTAGTTGCGCCCTAGTTGCGCCCTAATTGCGCCCTACTTCATTTATAACCAATGACCCCAAATCCATACACCCTTAAAGAAGTGTACAACACTCACACACATATGCCAGAAGTTTGTGAGAAGTAGCAAGTTTAGGTTGACACTCTTTCTTTGAAGTTTCTTGTGACTAGATTGATGAGAATACCCTTTTTTCTGAATCTTCCAAGAAACTTCTATGAAAAATGTAGCATACTATAACATACGGTGTTAAGTAAAATCATGTGACGTATATTCTGTCCGAGGTATTAACTTGGTCATCTCTGTAATTGATTGATTGACTATTTCTGTCCCTAATCTTGACGGTGCACATTAGGAGTTTTGGAGATCCGTCATCTCCGGAAGGTATGATGCACACGTCATACCTTCAACCACCAAAAGACAAAAGAAAGACTATCGGTCTATTTTTATTGACTCCCTATTTATATAGCGTTCCGTTGTTTGCGATAACCGACATCATCCTTTGTTTTGTTCGATGGACAATACAAAGGACGAGGGGTTAATTCTTTTTTATGGAAGAAGTCAGGCCGAGACCACATTGTTCTTGTCGTGTCCATTTTCTAATGGAAAGAACAATACGGAGTGGAACGATACGGGTCAGTTGTCCATCACCCTTCGGAATCAATCGGGTTAGCCAGATTCTTTTGCGCCTTTCTCTCACCATTAGAGAAACGCAACGGCCTATCCACAGACGATCGAGTCTCTTCGCTACATTTGACAAGACCGGTATCTGTTTTTCCAGTTTTCCAGAATATTACCAGAACAAGACCTCAACGGTTATCGATCTTGCAAAACACCGGCTGGTTGATCACTCGTTAGTAGGTAGCTTGTTGTCGTCTAGTCGATTTTACAGGATATCATGTGGTCTTGTCTTATTGTCAGTCTTAACGGGTCCTATTTGTCGACAGGAAATCAATGATGAAATTTTGCATTTCGCATATTACGTTTCTGCAATATATGTCTTTCGTCTATTTATCATAAGTATCTAGACACTGAAAACGTGGTGGTCCGACGACAATCCGCCGTCGGATCACCGCGTCGAACGACCGACAGCGTTTTCTGCTTCTTTTTTTTTCTCTTTGCAATATGTGGTCAGAGTTCTTTCTTTAACACTTCTAGCAAGGTGAAAGTCGTTGGAAGAAATATATGAGAACAATAGGCAAGCCATTTTCTCTACCTACTGCTTGTTCTTTATCATACGTCCGATCGACAGCTCGAACGGCACAAATCAGGACACACGGAGAAGTTGCTCTTCTTCCATTGTGTGCGACCGACAACGAATTGGAAGAAAACAGGTCTCGCTTCTAGCTTACCGATGTGCGATGCCACGCGCATTTTTTTTTGNAGTGTCAACCCGCAGACCCCGGACGGATGCTCGATCGCCACCGCATGTACACTAGTGTACAAATTTCTGGTTGGTTCCATACTTCGCCACGTACACTGCCACATATAGTTCCCTCATACAGTTTTCCGTTGCGGGGGGGGGGGAGGGGATGTGGTCCGCGTGGGGGGGTCTTGTCACCGCGCCAAACTGTACAAATGTATTGGGCGAGTGTATGAGCGTGTGTACACGCGGATGTATGGATCCGATCGGAAAGAAATACAGTTTTGAAACCACTAACACCGAGTACTCGGAAACTTCCGGCAACTCGCATGCGTACAATGGTACACATGCAAATGAACTCTCGAGGTGTGTTCCGAAAAAAAGTTTACACGATAGTCTGAATCACAAACACCTAGAAAAGAGACCAATGTATGTCCTTTAAGAATGTAACAGAAATATGCAAGGAACCTCTTTGACCCCAATATACGTCTATGGAGACATGAACCCATTCGTTCTCACAAACGAATACCAAGTCAACGGAATGTTATAGGAAATTACAGGATACAATCCTACCTTCATTCATAATTCTTCAATTTTCAAACGGAGAGCTAAACTTGATATATGTTTTCCATGAGATTCCCCCTGTATTTGTTTCCAAAATGTACACATACATCATATGGTGATGCAAAAGAAATACAGTAAAAACATCATAAAATATGAAAAGAAGTTCACATTGTCCTCCATCACACTAAGCACATGGCAAAGACATGTAGGATATAGCGTAAATTACATATCTGTATGAACAACCGTTTGACTGTGCACATCATATTCAATCATCAGATTATAGCTCATAAAAATTTTAAAAATTAGATACAAGGCTTTATAATATTCATACATACATCTTAAAAAACTCGGTTCGTGTACACACATTTTCCTCTCTCCTTTGCACATATGAAGAGGAACGTATGTGAAATCACGATTCAAGAGTGTGTGAATGAGGTACAGTTCTACCCAGAGAGTGAAACATACCACATACGGTAGTGTACACTTCAGGGATCACTCACACAAAGGAACATATTGATTATAGTACACATGTGTATGAAAATGATACACTTACAACCCACACGGTGATACACTATCCCATTCACTTGCCCCATACACTTTCCCCTTCCCCCACTCCTCTCCCCATTGGGAATCAATCACGCCAAGTAACATATCCAACCATAAAATTACACGTGTATGAGAGAAATACACTTAGTACCCACAAAGTGATACACTACCCCATACACTTGCCCCATACACTTTCACCTCCTCCCCCTCCTCTTCCCATCAATGATCACTCACACCAACGAAGACACCAAACTATACAATACACATGTGTATGAATACAATACATTTACCACCCAGACAGTAATACACTATCCCATACACTTGCCCCATACACTTTCCCCTCCCCCCCTCCCTATCAGTGATCACTCACACCAAGGGATAAATCAAACTACAAAATACACATGTGCATGAATACAATACACTTAGCACCCGGACAGTGATACACTACCCCATACACTTGCCCCATACACTTTTCCCTCCTCCTCCCTCCCCTTCGTATCAGTGATCACTCATACCTAGGAAGACAACCAACTACACACAAAAAAAATGTGTATAAATACAATACACCCACCACCCGGACAGTGATACACGGCCCCATACACTTGTCCAATACATTTCTCCCACCTCCCCCCCCCCCCTCCTTCCCTTCCCTATCAGTGGTTAATCACACCAAGGAAGACATCCAAGTACAGAATACACATGTGTATGAAAATGATACACTTACCACCCAGATAGTGATATAGTACTCCATACACTTGCCCCATACAATTTTCCCTCGTCCCTTCCCCTCCCCCCCTCCCCACACTAGGAAAACCCCAAGAAACTACCATAAGAGCACAAGTAAGCTGATACAGAGGTCCACGTGTGAATAAAAGGACATCGATTAACTATACCTCCCTTAGTTGCGCCCTACTTGCGCCCTAGTTGCGTCCGACTTACGCCCTACTTGGGTCCTAGTTGCGCCCTAGTTGCACCGTAGTTGCGTCATGGTTGTGCCCTAGTTGCACCCTACTTGCGCCCTAGTTGCTGCGTACTTGTGCCATAGTTGTGCCTTAGTTATGCCTCAGTTAGGCACTAGCTATGCCCTAGTTGCGCCCTACTTGCGCCCTAGTTGCGCCTTAGGTGCGCCCCACTTGCGCCCTACTTGCGCCCTAGTTGCGCCCTACTTGCGCCCTAGTTGCGCCCTACTTGCGCCCTAGTTATGCCCTAGTTGCGCCCTAGTTGCGCCTTAGTTGTGCCCTCAGTTGGGTACAAGCTACGCCCTAGTTTTCCCCTAGGTGTGCCTTAGTTACGTCCTAGTTACGCCCTACTCACGCCCTACTTGCGTCCTAGTTTCACCTTACTTGCGCCTTAGTTGTGTCTCAGTTGGGCACAAGCTACGCCCTAGTTGCACCCTAGGTGCGGCCTAGTTGTGCCCTAGTTGCAGCCTAGTTGTCCCCTAGTTGCGCCCTAGTTGCGTCCTACTTGTGCCGTACTTGCGCCTTAGTTGCGCCCTAGTTGCGCCCTACTTGTGCCCTACCTACGCCCTACATGCACCCTAGTTGCACCCTAGTTGCGCCATAGTTACGCCCTACTTGCGCCCTACTTGCACCCTACTTACGCCCTAGTTGCCCCCTACTTGCGCACGAGTTGCACCCGAGTTGCACCCTAGTTGCACCCTACTTATGCCCTACTTACACCCTAGTTGCGTCCCTGTTGTGCCCTAGTTGCACCCTAGTTGCGCCCTACTTGCATCCCATTTGCGTCCTGCTTGCGCCCTACTTGCGCCCTAGTTCCGCCCTAGTTGCACCCTAGTTGTACCCTAGTTGTGCCCTAGTTGCGCCCTAGTTGTGCCCTTGTTGCGCCCTACTTGCGTCTTACTTGCACCCTACTTGTGCCCTAGTTGTGCCCTAGTTGTGGCCTGATTGTGCCCTATTTGTACCCTACTTGCACCCTAGTTGCACCCTACTCGCGCCCTAGTTGCGTTCTACTTGTGCACTAGTTGCGCCCTAGTTGCGCCTTAGTTGCGCCTCAGTTGGGCACTAGCTACGCCCTAGTTACGCCCTACTTGCACCCTACTTGCGTCCTATTTGTGCCCTACTTGTGCCCTACTTGCGCCCTAGTTCCGCCCTAGTTGCGCCCTAGTTGTGCCCTAGTTGAGCCCTGGTTGCGCCCTTGTTGTGTCCTTGTTGCGCCCTTATTGCGCCCTACTTGTACCCTACTTGCGCTCTATTTGTGCCCTACTTGCGTCCTACTTGCATCCTACTTGTGTCCTACTTGCGTCCTAATTGCGTCCTACTTGCACCCTACTTGCGCCCTGCTTGCGCCCTACTTGCACCATACTTGCACCCTAGTTGCACCCTAGTTGCGCGTTAGTTACACCCTACCTGCGTCCTACCTGTGTCCTAGTTGCACCATAGTTGCACCCTAGTTGCGCCCTAGTTGCGCCCTACTTACGCCCTTGTTGCGCCCTACTTGTGCCTTAGCTCCGTCCTAGTTGTGCCCTACTTCCCTCGTACTTGCGTCCTACTTGCGCCCTAGTTGCGTCCTACTTGCGCCCTAGTTGTACCCTGGTTGCACCTCAGTTGGGCACTAGCTATGTCCTAGTTGCGCCCAAGTTGCGCCCTAGTTACGCCTTAGTTGCGCCCTATTTGCGTCCTACTTGTGCCCTTCTTGTGCCCCACTTCCGCCCTAGTTGCGCGCTAGTTGTGCCCTAGTTGCACCTTACTTGCACCCTACTTGCTCCCCACTTACGCCCTACTTGCGCCCTAGTTGCACCCTAGTTGTGCCCTAGTTGCGCCCTACTTGCGTCCTACTTGCTCCCTAGTTGTACCTTAGTTTGGCCCTCGTTGCGCCCTACTTGCGTCCTGATTGCGCCCTACTTGCTCCCTAGTTGCGCCCTAGTTGCGTCCTACTCGCACTACTTGCGCCCTACTTGCGTCCTAGTTGCGCCCTACTTACAACCTAGTTGGACACTAGCTACGCCCTAGTTACGCCCTAGTTTCATCCTACTTGCGCCCTACTTGTGCCCTACTTGCGTCCTATTTGCGCCCTACTTGCACCCTAGTTGCGCCCTAGTTGCGCCTCAGTTGGGCACTAGCTACGTCTTAGTTACCCCCTAGTTGCACCCTTGTTACACCCTAGTTGCGCCCTAGTTATGCCCTACTTGCACCCTAGTTGCGCCCTAGTTGCACCCTAGTATCTCCCTACTTGTACCCTACTTGTACCCTACTTGCGTCCTACTTGTGCCCTACTTGCACCCTAGTTGCACCCTAGTTTTGCCCTAGTGGCACCCTACGTGCGCCCTATTTGCACCCTACTTGCATCCTATTTGAGCCCTAGTTGCGCCCTAGAAGCACCCTACATGTGCCCTACTTGCGCCCTAGTTGCACCCTAGTTGCACCCTAGTTGCACCCTAGTTGCGCTCTACTTGCTTCCTAGTTGCACCCTACTTGCGCCCTAGTTGCGTCCTAGTTCCGCCCTAGTTACGCCCTACTTGCACCCTAGTTGCACCCTAGTTTTGCCCTAGTGGCACCCTACGTGCGCCCTATTTGCACCCTACTTGCATCCTATTTGAGCCCTAGTTGCGCCCTAGAAGCACCCTACATGTGCCCTACTTGCGCCCTAGTTGCACCCTAGTTGCACCCTAGTTGCACCCTAGTTGCGCTCTACTTGCTTCCTAGTTGCACCCTACTTGCGCCCTAGTTGCGTCCTAGTTCCGCCCTAGTTACGCCCTACTTTCGCCCTACTTGCGCCCTACTTGCACCCTACTTGCACCCTAGTTTCATCCTACTTACGCCTTAGTTCCGCCCTAGTTGCGCACTAGTTGCACGCTAATTGCACCTCACTTGGGCACTAGCTACGCCCTAGTTGCGCCCTACTTGCGCCCTACTTGCACCGTAGTTGCACATTAGTTGCGCCCTAGTTACGTCCTAGTTGCGCCATAGTTGCGCCCTAATTGCGCCTCAGTTGGGCACTAGTTTCGTCCTAGTTGCGCCCTAGTTGCGCCATAGTTGCATCCTACTTACGCCCTACTTGCGCCCTACTTGCGCCCTAGTTGGGTCCTGGTTGCACCCTAGTTGCGCCCTAGTTGCGCCTCAGTAGGACATGAGCTACGCCCTAGTTGCGCCCTAGTTGCACCCTAGTTGCGATATAGTTGCGCCCTAGTTGCGCCCTACTTGCGCCCTACTTGCGCCTTAGTTGCTCCCTAGTTGCGCCCTACTTATGACCTACTTGCACCCTAGTTGCGCCCAAGGTCAGCCCTAGTTACGTCCTACTTGCGCCCTACTTGTGCCGTACTTGTGCCCTAGTTACGCCCTAGTTGCGTCCTCGTTGCACCCTATTTGTGCCCTACTTGCCCCCTACTTGTGCCCTAGTTGCACCCGAGTTGCACCTTATTTGTACCCTACTTGTGCCCTACTTACACCCGATTGCCCCAATTGCGTCCTAGTTGCGTCCTAGTTGCACCCTAGTTGTGCCCTACTTGCGCCCTAGTTGCACCCTACTTGCGCCCAACTTGCGCCCTAGTTGCACCCTAGTTGCACCCTTATTGTGCCCTACTTGCGCCTTACTTGCGCCCTACTTGCGTCTTACTTACGCCCTACTTGTGCCCTAGTTGCTCCCTAGTTGTGCCCCAATTGCGCCCTATTTGCACCCTACTAACACCCTTCTTGCACCCTCCTTGCGCCCTAGTTGCGTCCTACTTGCGCCCTAGTTGTGCCCTAGTTGTACCTCAGTTGGACACTAGATACGCCCTAGTTGCGCCCTACTTGCGCCCTACTTGCGACCTAATTACGCCCTACTTGTGCCCTAGTTCCACCCTAGTTGCACCCTAGTTGTGCCCTAGTTGCGTCCTAGTTGTTCGCTAGTTGCGCCCTAGTTGTGCCCTACTTGCACCCTACTTGTGCCCTACTTGTGCTCTACTTCCGCCCTACTTGCGTTCTACTTGCGCCCTACTTGCGTCCGACTTGCGCCCTAGTTGCGCCCTACGTGTGCCCAGCTTATGCCCTACGTGCACCCTACTTCCGCACTAGTTGCACCGTAGTTGCACCCTAGTTACACCCTACTTGCGTCCTACGTGCGCCCTAGTTGCACCATAGTTACGTCTTAGTTGTGCCCTACTTGTGCTCTTGTTGCGCCCTACTTATGCCTTAGTTGCATCCTAGGTATGCCCTACTTCCGTCCTACTTGCGCCATACTTGCACCCTAGTTGCATCCTTCTTGCGCCCTAGTTATACCCTAGTTACGCCTCAGTTGAGCACTAGCTACGTCCTAGTTGCGCCCAAGTTGTGCCCTAGTTACACCTTAGTTGTACCCTGGTTGCGCCCTGCTTGCGCCCTACTTGCACCCTACTTTCGCCCTAGTTGCGCGCTAGTTGCGACCTAGTTGCACCCAACTTGCATCCTACTTGTGCCCTACTTGCGCCCTACTTACACCCTAGTTGCGCCCTAGTTGAGCCCTAGTACCCTATTTGCATCCTACTTGTGCCCGAGTTGTGCCCTGGTTTCACCCTCCTTGCGCCCTACTTGCGTCCTAGTTGCGCCCTACTTGCACCCTAGTTGCGCCCTAGTTGCGTCCCACTCGCCCTACTTGCGCCCTACTTGCCTCCTAGTTGTGCCCTGCTTGCACCCTAGGTGCGCCCTAGTTGCGTCCTAGTTGCACCTCAGTTGGATACTAGCTACACCCTATTTGCGCCCTAGTAACGTCCTACTTGCGTACTACTTGCGCCCTACTTTTGCCCTAGTTGCGCCCTACTTGCGCTCTAGTCGCGCCTCAGTTGGGCACTAGCTACGTCCTAATTGCGTCCTATTTACGCCCTTGTTGCGCCCTAGTTGCACCCTAGTTGCACCCTCGTTGCGCCCTACTTGGGCCCTATTTGCGCCCTAGTTGCGCCCTAGTATCTCCCTACTTGCACCCTTCTTGTGTCCTACTTGCGCCCTACTTGTGCCCTACTTGCAAACTAGTTGCGCTCAGTTACACCCTGGTTGTACCCTACTTGCACCCTACTTGTGCCCTAGTTGTGCCCTAGTTGCACCCTACTTGTGCCCTAGTTGCGCCCTAGTTGCACACTAGTTGCGCCCTAGTTGCGCCCTAGTTGCGCCCTATATGCGCCCTAGTTCCGCCCTTCTTGCGCTGTAGTTGTGCCCTAGTTGTGCCCTAGTTGCGCCCTACTTTCACCCTACTTGCGTCCTACTTGCACCCTACCTACGTCCTAGTTGCATGCTACTTACGCCCTACTTGCGCCATAGTTGCGCCCTACTTGCGCCCTAGTTGTGCCCTGCTTGCGCCCTACTTGTGCCGTAGTTGCGCCCTAGTTGCCTCCTAGTTACGTCCTAGTTACGCCCTAGTTGCGCCCTAGTTGCGCCTCAGTTGGACACTAGTTACGTCCTGGTTGCGCCCTAGTTGCGCCCTAGTTGTGTCCTACTTGCGCCCTACTTGCGCCCTACTTGCGCCCTACTTGTGCCCTAGTTGTACTCTGGTTGCACCCTAGTTGCGCCATAGTTGCGCCTCAGTTAGGCACTAGCTACGCCCTAGTTACGCCCTAGTTGCGCCCTAACTGCGTCGTAGTTACGCTCTAGTTGCGCCCAAGTAGGACTAGCGTGCACAGTGACCAACCAAAAGATGCACACATCACTGACTATGACCGAAGGAGTCCACTATGTATGGTCAACATTGACAGCTCATAACACGAGTCACAAATGGTCAGAGGGAGAGGGAATGGTTTTGGAACCCTATGTATCAACTAGAAAGGACAAAGAACTTCAATGCGTAGTGGCACGATGTGGCTATTATGCATACCAAACAACCAAACTAGGCATATGTCATCGACCATGATGAAAGAATTTCAATAGGGGTTGTCAACATTTACCAACAATAACACGAGTAACAAACAGTCAGAGGTGGAAACAATGGTCTGTGAATATCAGTTCTCAACTAGCAAGTACAGCGACCTTCTATAAGCATAAGCACGGTGTGGCTACCATGCACAATGACCGACCAAAGTAGGCATATGTACTTCCTTTGACCAAAGAAATCCGCTGTGTGTGGTATGCGTTGATAGGAGTCATAATAGGAGTCACAAATGGTCAGAGGGGAGACAATGGTTTGGGAACACCAGGTGTCAACTAGCAAGCACAAGCACCGTCAATAAGTTGTAGCACGGTGTGGATACCATGCACGATGACCAACCAAAGTAGGCACATGTCACTGACCATGGCCAAATAATGTCACTAAGTGTGGTAAACTCTGACAACTCATACCACGAGTCACAAATGGTCAGGGTGGAAGATAATGGTTTGTGAATACTAGTTATCCACTAGCAAGTACAAATACATTCAATATGTAGTGGCACAGCATGGCTACCATGCACAGTGACCAACCAAAGTATGCATATGTCACTGACCATAACCAACGAACTTCACTTCATGTGGTCAGCGTTGACAACTCACAACACGGGTCACACATATTTAGAGGGGAGTAAGAATGGTTTGGGAACACTGGCTATCAAATAGAAAGTACAAAGACCTTCAATACATAGTGGCATGGCGTGGTAACCACGTACAGTGACAAACCAAACTAGGCATATGCCACAAACCATGACCAAAGAATTTCAATATGGGTGGTCAATGTTCACAACCCATAACATGAGTCACAAATGGTCAGAGGGGGAAACAATGGGCTGAGAACACTAGTTATCAACTAGCAAGTATGAAGAAATTCAACAAGTAGTGGCACGGTGTGGCTAGCGTGCACAGTGACCAACCAAAAGATGAATACATCACTGACTATGACAGACGAAGTCCACTATGTGTGGTCAACATTGACAACTCATAACACGATTCACGAATGGTCAGAGGGAGAGACAATGGGTTGGGAACCCTATGCATGGACTAGAAAGGACAAATAACTTCAATACATAGTGGCACGGTGTTTCTATATGCACACCAAACAACCAAACTAGGCATATGTCACTGACCATGACCAAAGAATGTCAATATGGGTGGTCAACGTTCACCAACCATAACACGAGTCACAAACGGTCAGAGGGGGAAACAATGGTCCGGGAATATCAGTTCTCAACTAGCAAGTACAACAAGCTTCAATCAGTAGTAACACAGTGTGGCTTCCATGCACAATGACCGACCACAGTAGGCATATGCACTACCTTTGGCCAAAGAAATCCGATGTGTATGGTCAACGTCGACAACTCATAATACGAGTCACAAATAGTCGGAGGGGGAAGCAATTGTTTGGGAACACCAGGTATCAACTAGCAAGCACAATGACCTTCAGTACGTTGTGGCACGGTGTGGATACCATGCACGATGACCAACCATATGTCACTGACTATGACCAAAGAATATCACCATGCGTGGTAAAGTTTGACAACTCATAACACGAGTCACATATGGTCAGAGTGGAAGATAATGGTTTATAAATACTAGTCATTGACTAGCAAGTACATATACCTTCAATATGCATTGGTACAGTGTGGCTACAATGCACAGTGACCAACCAAAGTATGCATGTCACTGACCATGACCAAAGAATTTCACTTCATGTGGTCAATGTTGACAGCTCACAACACGAGTCACATATATTCAAAGTGGGTAACAATGGTTTGGGAACACTAGCTATCAACTAGAAAGCACAGAGACTTTTCATACGTAGTGACACGACGTGGTAACCATGTACAATGACAAACCAAAGTAGGCATATGTCACTAACCATGACCAAACGAATTTCAGAGTGTGTGGTCAACGTTGAAAACACATAACACGAGTCAAAAATGGTCAGAGGGGGAAACAATGGATTGGGAACACTAGTTATCAACTAGCAGGTACAAAGACATTCAACAAGCAGTGGCACGGTATGGCTAGCGTGCACAATGACCAACGAAAGGATGCATACGTCACTGACTATGACGGAAGAAGTCAACTATGTGTGGTCAACATTGACATCTCAAAACACGAGTCACAAATGGTCAGAGAGAGAGACAATGGTTTGGGAACCCTATGTATCGACTAGAAAGGACAAAGAACTTCAATACGTAGTGGCACGGTGTGGCGACTATGCACACCAAACAACCAAACTAGGCATATGTCACTGACCATGACCATCAAATTTCAATATGGGTGGTCAACGTTGACCAACCATAACACCTGTCACAAACGGTCATAGGGGGAAACAATGGTCTGGGAATATCAGTTCTCAACTAGCAAGTACAGTGACCTTC
>SZWC01013730.1:0-14400 GCA_023375785.1 Penium margaritaceum | reverse complement strand
CACCCTAGTTGTGCCCTACTTGCGCCCTACTTGCGCCCTAGTTACGCCCTAGTTGCAATCCACTTGCGCCCTACTTGCTTCCTACATTCACCCTAGTTGCACCCTAGTTACGCCCTAGTTTTGCCCTACTTGCGCCCTACTTGTGCCCTAGTTCAGCCCTAGTTACGCCCTAGTTGCGCCCTAGTTGTGTCCTACATGCCCCCTAGTCATGCCCTACTTGCGCCCTAGTTGCGCCCTAGTTGCGCCTCAGTTGGGCACTAGCTACACCCTAGTTGCACCCTAGTTGCACCCTAGTTGCGCCTTTGTTGCGCCCTAGTTGCAAACTACTTTCGCCCTACTTGCGCCCTGCTTTGCGTCCTACTTGCGCCCTAGTTGTGCCCTATTTGTGCCCTAGTTGCATCCTACTTGCGTCCTGCCAAGGTCCTAGTTACGCCCTAGTTGCACAGTAGTTGTGTCCTGGTTGCGCCCTAGTTGCACCCTACTTGCGCCCTAGTTGCGGCCTACTTGTGCCCTAGTTGCGCCCTAGTTTCGCCTCACTTGGGCAGTAGCTACGCCCTAGTTGCGCCCTTGTTGCGTCCTAGTTGCGCTTTAGATGCGCTCCACTTGCGCCCTACTTGCGCCCTAGTTTCGCCCTACTTGCGTCCTAGTTGCACCCTAATTACGTCGTAGTTGTGTCCTACTCGCGTCCTAGTTGTGTCCTAGTTGCGCCCTAGTTGCGTCCTAGTGTCGCCTTAGGTGCGTCCTACTTCTGCCCTACTTGCGCCCTAGTTGCGCCCTTCTTGCGTCCTAGTTGCGCCCAACTTATACCCTATTTGCGTCCTAGTTGCGTTCTAGTTACGCCTTAGTTACACCCTCATTTGGACACAAGCTACGCTCTAGTTGCCCCCAAGGTACGCCCTAGTTGCGCCCTAGCTACGCCCTCCTTGCGCCCTACTTGCGCCCTAGTTGCGCCTTACTTGGGCCCTAGTTGCGTCTCAGTTGGACACAAGCTACGCCCTAGTTGCGCCTTAGGTGCGGCCCAGTTTCGCCCTAGTTGCACCCTAGTTGCGCCCTAGTTGCGCCTCAGTTGGACACAAGCTACGCCCTAGTTGCGCCTTAGGTGCGGCCCAGTTTCGCCCTAGTTGCACCCTAGTTGCGCCCTAGTTGTGCCAAACTTGTGTCCTATTTGCGCCCTACGTGCAACTTAGTTACGCCCTAATTGTATCCTAGTTGCGCCCTACTTGCGCCCTACTTGCACCCTAGTTGCGCCCTAGTTGCGCCCTAGTTGCCCCCTACTTGTGCCCTGCTTGCGCCCTACTTGCACCCTAGTTACACCCTACTTGCACCCTCGTTGCACCCTTCTTGCATCCTACTTGCTCCCTACTTGCGCCCGCATTACACCCGAGTTACACCCTAGTAACACCCTACTTGTGTCCTACTTACACCCTAGTTGCGTCCTAGTTGCGCCCTAGTTGTGTCCTAGTTGCGCCCTAGTTGCGCCCTAGTTGCGCCCTACTTGCACCCTAGTTGCACCTTACTTGCGCCCTACTTGTGCCCTAGTTGCGCCCTAGTTGCACCCTTGTTGTGTCCTACTTGCGCCTTACTTGCACCCTACTTGCGCCCTAGTTATACCCTAGTTTTGCCCTATTTGTACCCTCCTTTTGCCCTACTTGCACCCTACTTGCGCCCCAGTTACGTCCTACTTGCGCCCTAGTTGCGTCCTAGTTCTGCCCTAGTTGCGCCTCAGTTGGGCACTAGCTACCCCCTAGTTGCGCCCTACCTGCGCCCTGCTTGCGCCCTACTTGCGCCCTAGTTGCGCCCTAGTTAAGTCCTAGTTGCGTCCTAGTTGCGCCCTACTCGTGCCCTACTTGTGCTCTACTTGCGCCCTACATGCGCCCTACTTGTGTCCAACTTGCACCCTACTTGCATCCTACTTGCACCCTAGTTGCGCCCTAATTGCGCCCTGCTTGCGTCCTACTTGCACCCTATTTGTACCCTAGTTGAACCCTAGTTGAGCCCTAGTTTCACCCTACTTGCGTTTTACCTGTGCCCTACTTGTATCAGATTTGCACCCTAGGTGGCCCTAGTTGCACCTTATTTGCGCCCTTGTTGCGCCCTACTTGCGCCTTAGTTGCGTTCTAGTTGCACGCTAGTTGTGTCCTACTTAGGTCCTAGTTGCGCCCTAGTTGCGCCCTAGTTGCACCCTAGTTGCACCCTAGTTGCGCCCTACTTGCGCCCTAGTTGCACCCTACTTGCGCCCTACTTGCGCCCTAGTTACGCCCTAGTTGCACCCTAGTTGCGCCCTAGTTGCGCCCTAGTTGCACCCTAGTTGCACCCTAGTTGCGCCCTACTTGCGCCCTAGTTGCACCCTACTTGCGCCCTACTTGCGCCCTAGTTACGCCCTAGTTGCACCCTTGTTGTGCCCTATTTGCACCTTACTTGCACCCTATTTGCACCCTAGTTGTGCTGTAGTTGTGCCCTAATTTCACCTAATTTGCACCCTACTTGCGCCCTACTTGTACCCTACTTGCGCCCTAGTTACGTCCTACTTGCGCCCTAGTTGCGTCCTAGTTGTGCCCTAGTTGCGCCTCAGTCGGGCACTAGCTACGCCCTAGTTGCGCCCTACTTGCGCCCTACTTGCGCCCTACTTACGCCCTAGTTGCATCCTACTTGCATCCTACTTGTGCCCTAGTTGCGCCCTAATTGTGCCCTGCTTGTGCCCTACTTGCACCCTACTTGCGCCCTAGTTGCACCCTAGTTGCGCCCTAGTTATTCCCTACTTGCGTCCTACCTGCGCCCTAGTTGCACCATAGTTACGCCATAGTTGCGCACTAGTTGCCCCCTACTTGCGCCTTGGTTGCGCCCTACTTGCGCCTTAGTTGCGTCCTAGTTGCGTCCTACTTCCGCCCTACTTGCGCCCTACTTGCGCCCTAGTTACATCCTACTTGCGCCCTAGTTATACCCTAGTTGCGCCTTAGTTGGGCACTTGTTACGCCCTAGTTGCGTCCTAGTTGCACCCTACTTGCGCCCTACTTCCGCCCCACTTGCGCCCTTATTGTGTGCTAGTTGCGCCCTAGTTGCACCCTACTTGAACCCTACTTGCGCCATACTTGCGCCCTACTTGCGCCCTAGTTGTGCCCTACTTGTGCCCTAGTTGCGCCCTACTTGCGTCCTACTTGCGCCCTAGTTGCGTCCCAATTTCGCCCTCGTTGCGCCCTACTTGCGTCCTAGTTATGCCCTACGTGTGCCCTAGTTACGCCCTAGCTGCGTTCTACTCGCCCTACTTGCGCCCTACTTACCTCCTAGTTGCATCCTACTTGCACCCTAGTTGCGTCCTAGTTGCACCCTAGTTGCACCTCAGTTGGACACTAGCTACGCCTTAGTTGCGTTCTAGTTGCACCCTACTTGTTTCCTACTTGCGCCCTACTTGCGCCCTACTTGCGCCCTAGTTGCACCCTACTTGTTTCCTACTTGCGCCCTACTTGCGCCCTACTTGCGCCCTAGTTGCACCCTAGTTGTGTCCTACTTGCGCCTCAGTTGGGCACTACCTACGTTCTAGTTGCCCCCTAGTTGCACCCTTGTTGTACCCTAGTTATGTCCTAGTTGCGCCCTAGTTGCACCCTACTTGCGCCCTTGTTGCGGCCTAGTTACGCCCTAGTGTCTCCCTACTTGCACCCTACTTGTGCCCTACTTGCGCCCTACTTGTGCCCTACTTGCGCCTTAGTTACGCCCTAGTTGCACCCTGGTTGTACCGTACTTGCGCCCTACTTGTACCCTACTTGCGTCCTAGTTGTGCCCTTGTTGCGCCCTGGTTGTGCCCTAGTTCTGCGCTACTTGCGCCCTAGTTGCACCCTAGTTGCGCCCTAGTTGTGGCCTAGTTCCACCCTACTTGCGCCCTAGTTGTGCCCTACTTGTGTCCTAGTGGCACCCTAGTTGCGCCCTATTTGCGTCCTACTTGCGCACTACTTGTATCCTACTTCCGTCTTAGTTGTGCCCTTCTTGCACCCTAGTTGCGCCCTGGTTGCGCCCTAGTTGCGCCCTAGTTGTGCCCTACTTGTGTCCTAGTGGCACCCTAGTTGCGCCCTATTTGCGTCCTACTTGCGCACTACTTGTATCCTACTTCCGTCTTAGTTGTGCCCTTCTTGCACCCTAGTTGCGCCCTGGTTGCGCCCTAGTTGCGTCCTAGTTGTACCTTAGTTGGACACTAGCTACGCCCTAGTTGCTCCCCAGTTACGCACTACTTGCGCACTACTTGCGTCCTACTTGCGCCCTACTTGCGCCCTACTCGCGCCCTAGTTGCGCCCTAGTTGCGCCCTAGTTGCGCCTCAGTTGGGCACTAGCTTCGTCCTAGTTGCGCCCTAGTTGCACCCTTGTTACGCCCTAGTTGCACCCTAGTTGCGCCCTAGTTGCGCCCTACTTGCGCCCTAGTTGCGCGCTAGTTGCACCCTAGTGTCGCCCTACTTGCATCCTACTTGTGTCCTACTTGCACCCTACTTGTGCCCTACTTGCGCCCTAGTTACGCCGTAGTTGCACCCTGGTTGCACCCTACTTGCGCCTTACTTGCGCCCTACTTGCGTCCTACTTGTGCCCTACTTGCACCCTAGTTGCGACCTAGTTGCGCACTAGTTGCGCCCTACTTGTGCCCTACTTGCGCACTAGTTACACCCTAGTTGCACCCTAGTTGTGCCCTAGTTGTGCCCTAATAACGCCCTCGTTGCGCCCTACTTGCGCCCCAGTTTCGCCCTAGTTGCGCCCTTGTTACGCCCTACTTTTTTCCTACTTGTGCCCTACTTGCACCCTACTTGCATCCTAGTTGCGTCCTACGAACGCCCTAGTTGCGCCCTAGTTGCGCACTGGTTGCACCCTATTTGCGCCTTACTTGGACACTAGCTACGCCCTAGTTGCGCCCTACTTGCGCCCTACTTGCGCCCTAGTTGCGCCTTACTTGTGCCCTACTTACACCGTAGTTGCGCCCTAGTTGCCCCCTAGTAACGTTCTAGTCGCGCCCTAGATGCGCCCACCTTGCACCCTAGTTGCGCCTCAGTTGGACACTAGTTACGTCGTAGTTGCGCCCTAGTTGCATCCTAGTTGTGTCCTACTTCCGTTCTTCTTGCGCCCTTCTTGCGCCCCAATTGTGCCCTAGTTGCGCCCTAGTTGCGCCCAAGTTGTGCCTTAGTTGGGCACTAGCTACGCCCTAGTTGTGCCCTTGTTGCGCCCTAGTTACGCCCTAGTTGCGCCCTACTTGCGCCCTACTTGCGCACTCCTTGCGCCCTAGTTGTGTCCTAAATGCGCCCTAGTTACGTCCTAGTTGCGCCCTACTTGTGCCCTAGTTGCGGCCTACTTGCGACCTAGTTGCGCCCTACTTGCACCCTACTTGCGTCCTACTTGCACCCTACTTGCATCCTACTTGCGCCCTAATTGCGCCCTAATTGCGCCCTAGTTGTGCCCTAGTTGCGCCCTAGTTGCGCCTCAGTTGGGCACTAGCTACGCCCTAGTTGTGCCCTAGTTGCGTCCTACTTGTACCCTACTTGCGACGGACTTGCACCCTACTTGTGCCCTAGCTGCACCCTAGTTGCACCCTCATTGTGCCCTAGTTGCGTCCTAGTTGCACCTCAGTTGGGCACTAGCTAAGCCCTAGTTACGCCCTAGTTGTGCCCTAGTTGCGCCCTACTTGCGCCCTACTTGCACCCAACTTGCGTCCTAGTTGCGCCCTACTGTAGTGATTTTTAATTCTGATTTTTTAGTTGACGTGAATTTAATGATCCTTAATTTTGATTAAAAATTACCGGGTTCAAATTAATTCCTGTTCTCTTTAAATTCGCTGAAAAGAGGGGCCATGGTCTCTTAAATTCGGCGAGTGGTCGAGCACAGGAATTACGTGATTCTTGATTTCGACGATCGTGCTATCGGCAACGGTCGGTTCTAGCGCGCGCACACGCAAACTACTCGTACTAACGGTCTTTGTCGTTCAATTTTGGCGCCTACAACGGTCAGCAACATTACTGTTGTTACCGCTGCTCTCGTGTCGAGAGCGCACAGGAGTGCAGCGGCTGTTCAGTACGCTGTCGACACAAGTGAGCCTGACATTTAATGAGAGGCGTTTGTAGGTGTGGGATTCATTCACTACCAGCCCCAACAGCACTAACAACCTACTCACGTGCTCCTACTCTCAGTCTACAGTCATGGACCGCTTCTTGAAGGTGGTTTCGCCGGAGGAACGCGCTCGCCGTCTATACCATGCAGCGCGTCAGGGCCCTCCNGCGCAAAGTTCTAGCGCTGACCGTCGATGACTCCATCGACGCCCGTCCTTCACCTGCCTACGTTGGCACCTACGTGGACGACAAGGAAAAGGCTGCCGCAACGGACAGCCTGTTGACGTTGCCCCCTGGTGTGCCGCTGGCAGCATGCATGGCGAACTCTACGCAATGCACCCTGACGCCTCCAACCACGACCTCTTCCATGCACGATGCTCCTCCACGCGTCTTCAAAAACTACGCTCCTGGTGCTTCTTCCTCCTCGGCCGCCCTTCCCTCGGAGGCCATGCGTGCATCTCCACCACTGGCTGGCGAGCCCACCCCTCGTCATCGTTTTTTAAGAGAGGAGAAGGGGAAGGCGCCTTTGGCTGGCGAACCCGTTCGTCACTCCGATGTCGAGGACCCGGCCGAGCATACTCCGGACCTGCCATCTTCCCTCCGTCAGTCCGAGCGAACTGCTTCTCGACGCTGTGAGCCAATGACAACGACAGCCCCGTCTGCCATCCGCACGACCACACCAGACACGTCTGACGAGGACAGTGGTTACTCGTCGTCGTCATCTGAGGAGCAGTCGAGTGATGACAGCACCGACACCGAATGTAACGCCCTCTACATTTCGGAGGGCACGATGACGACATCCGCTGCGTCGAGCGGGAATTCCGCTACCTCCAAGAAAAGGGGCAAATATTGTGAATGGTTTGGTAGCGGTCACTTTCAGACCATCGTTTGTGTGTAAAAATCTCAACCGTTGGCGTATGCCACGGTCATGCATCTCAGACGTACGTTCAGGACTCTAGATGGGTTTTGTGTTTTTGATAGACTTGCTCCGAGCACTATTTCTGGATGGTTTGTGGATGGGACCAAGATTTTGAAGAGGCAGTACGAGGGGGTTGTTCTGGCTGCAATTGCATCTGCGCCCTCCGTACCAATCAGCGAGAAGAAGCGGAAGCATGGCTGCCGAGGGAAGCGTGCTTAGCTTGCTGAGCACCCGTTGATCGTCGATGCAATCTGATCGACGCTCGAGGAGGCTCGGAAGGCCGGGCACGCTCTGAATTCGAAGGTCATCCGCTGTGAGATCCACGGGGTGATGGCAAGGCACGCTCCAGATCAGCTGGAAATTCTGGGTAAACGCGCGTTTGCCCGTTCATGGGTGCGGAAATTTGTCCGCACAGTGATGGGCTGGTCGTGGAGGAGCGGAACGACTGCTGCCCAGAAGCTGCCGGAAGACTTTGAAGAGACAATTTTGACATTTCATCGACGTGCAGCTTGCATTGCGACATTGTATCGCATCAAACCCTTCCTCGTCATCAACGGTGACCACACGTCCATTCAACTGCTGCTGATTGCCGGCCACACGTATGCACCACGTGGCAGCAAGGAAATTTCCATCATGGGACTCGAGGACAAGAGGGCGATAACCGCCCTTGTGGCCTCCACGATGACCGGAGACCTGCTCCCCATGCAGCTGATCTTCGGCGGAAAAACTGCGCGCTCGATCCCACGTGGCGAGCATGCTGTAAAGGTGACCGAGGCTGGATGGAACCTGATGTGTACGCCCTCCCAGTGGGCGAACTTCGAAACTACAAAAGAGTGGGTGCGATCCATTGTTGTTCCGTACTACAAGCGGACTTGCGCAGCACTTGGTGTCCGCGAGGGCGAAGAGTCCCTCCTCCTTGTCCTCGACACCTGGCATCCGCACTGCAACGCGTCCTTCGAGCTCTGGCTGAAGGACAACTTCCGGTACATGCATACCGTGTACATCCCTGCAGGATGCACAGGCAAAGCGCAACCCGCGGATGTCGGCATCATCCGCCCGCTAAAGAACAAAATGGAAGAAATGTTCTCGGTGTGGGGTGTCAAGCGTAGCCGTGAAGGCGCCAGCATGAACATCGGCATGAAGGAAGTCAAAGAACTGGCATGTGCATGGTTTTGCGATGCATGGCAGTACATTCGTGATGAGGAGCCCATGGTGAAGAACGCATGGGCTCGTGCAAACTTCACCCGTGTGTTTGATCCTACATTCCAGAGCGAGGCCGCTCCGTATGCGGGTCAACTTTTGTTCCACGATGAGCCCATGGAGGAGGAGGATGAAGTGGCGTGACATGTATGATTTCCCTACCATGTGTTCAAACTTCAGATTCAAACCACGTCTTTCCATGTTCGAGTGTTTGAATTCCTTCCTGCTCTTTAGGCGAATATGGAATGCACACGTGTCAGTAGCGATAAAGCGACAGATGAGTGTGGTGAGGACAGTTCGGTTTCACAAACGTGACTTGTCGTCGAATGAATTTTCTCACACATAACAACGTCGGTGAACACAAAACTAACCCCAAACAGAATAGGACAGTGCCACACACCCAAGAATGCAGAAGTTGAGCATAGACCCTTAAAATCGACGAATCCATTATACAATTTTTATGCGTATCCTATGAATTCGATCAAAAAGAACTTCAACGAAAACCGGCGACAACCCAGAATACTATTGTCGAAATCAAGAATCAGTAAGGTAGTTGCCCCTTAGTTACTTCCTAGTTGGGCCTCAATTGGACACTAGTTATGCCCTAGTTGCGCCCTTGTTGCGCCCTAGTTGCGCCCTAGATGTGCCCTACTTGCATCCTAGTTGCACCGTACTTGCGCCATACTTGTGACCTAGTTACATCCAAGTTACACCCTAGTTGCGTCTTACTTGCACCCTACTTGTGCCCTACTTACGCCCAAGTTGTGCCCTAGTTAAATCCTAGTTTTGCCCTACTTGCGTCCTACATGTGCCCTACTTGCGCCCTAGTTGCGCCCTAGTTGCGCCCCCAGTTGCATCCCAGTTGTGCCCTAGTTGCGTCCTAGTTGCGCCTCTGTTGGGCACTAGCTACGCCCTAGTTGCGCCCTAGTTGCGTTCTACTTGTGCCCTACTTGCGCCCCGCTTGTGCCCTAGTTGCACCCTAGTTGTGCCCAAGTTGCGCCCTGGTTGCGCCCTAGTTGCACCCTAGTTGCGCCCCAGTTGCGCTTGAGTTTGGCATTGGCTACGTCCTAGTTTCTCCCCAGTTGTGCCCTAATTGTGCCCTAATTGCGCCTTACTTGCGTCCTACTCGCACCCTACTTGCGCCCTAGTTGCACTCTAGTTACACCCTAGTTGCGTCCTAGTTGGGCACTAGCTATGCCCTAGTTGTGTCCTAGTTGCGCCCTAGTTGCTCCTTAGTTACGCCCTAGTTGCGCCCTATTTGTGCCCTTCTTGCACCCGGCTTGCGCCCTAGTTGCATCCTAGTTGCGGTCTAGTTGTACCCTACGTGCTCCCTAGTTGCGCCCTAGTTGCGCCCTACTTGCGCCCTAGTTGCGCCCCAGTTGCGCCCTAGTTGCACCCCGGTTGCGGCCTACTTGCGCCCTGCTTGCGCCCTGGTTGTGCCCTAGTTGTGCCCTAGTTGCGCCGTACTTGCACCCTAATTACGCCCTAGTTGCGCCCTAGTTGTACCCTAGTTACGCCCTACTTGCACCGTACTTGCGCCCTACTTGCGCCCTACTTGCATCGTAGTTGCGCCCTAGTTGCACCCTAGTTGCGCCCTAGTTGCACCCTACTTGTTCCCTACTTGCGTCCTAGTTGTGTCCTACTTGCACCCTAGTTGCGCCCTACTTGCGCCCTAGTTGCGTCCTAATTGCGCCTCGACTGGGCAATAGCTACGCCCTAGTTGTGCCCTAGTTGCAATTTTGCCCTAGTTACGTCGTACTTGTGCCCTAATTGTGCCCTAGCTGCGCCCTAGTTGGGTCCTACTTGCGTCCTACTTGCGCCCAAGTTGCGCCCCATTTGTGCCCTAGTTTCGCCCTACTTGCGTCCTACTTGTACCCTACGTGCATCCTAGTTGTGCCCTAGTTGCGTCCTAGTTGCGCCCCACTTGCGCCCTACTTGCGTCCTACTTACGCCCTAGTTGCGTCCTAGCTACGCCATAGTTGCGCCCTGCTTGCGCCCTATTTAGACCCTAGCTGTGCCCTAGTTACGCCCTAGTTGCGTCCTAGTTGCGCCCTCCTTGCACCATAGTTGCGCCCTACTGGCGCCCTAGTTGCGCCCTAGTTGCGCCTCAATTGGGCGCTAGCTGAGCCCTAGTTGCGCCCTAGTTGCACCTTAGTTACATCCTAGTTGCGCCCCACTTGCATCCTACTTGCGGCCTAGTTGTGCCCTACTTGCGCCCTAGTTGCGCCCTAGTTGCTTCCTGGTTGCGCCCTAGTTGCGTTCTAGTTGCGCCTTAGTAGGACACTCGCTACGTCCTAGTTGCGCCAAAAGTTACGCCCTTGTTGCGCCATAGTTGCGCCTTTCTTGCACCCTACTTGCGCCCTTGTTGTGCCTTACTTGCGCCCTAGGTGCGCCCTAGTTACGCCCTA
The DNA here is from genome assembly GCA_023375785.1 of Penium margaritaceum. Classification (NCBI taxonomy): domain Eukaryota; kingdom Viridiplantae; phylum Streptophyta; class Zygnematophyceae; order Desmidiales; family Peniaceae; genus Penium; species Penium margaritaceum. The sequence goes on along the minus strand of SZWC01013730.1, from coordinate 3,802 downwards.
GTTGAGGGGTTAGTAACCATTAAAGAATGGGTTTTTTAGGGGTTTGACGGGGTGGAGGGGTAAACACACTCAATTCTTTGAAAGGGAACCAACAAGGTTGTCTGGCAGGAGCCAAGGTAAAAACAAAACTGTAAAGACCTGAGTGAACATCAGGGTAGGGTCTGAAATAGGTTTGCATGAAAAATAGGGGGTTTCATGTTTTAAAAAAAAAATGCAAAGAAGGGTTGATCCATAGATCAAACCATATAGATGAAATACACACAATCACCTGACCAATGGCTCAAACTTTATTCTTGCGATGGGGTGGTCAATGAGGAGGGTCATATGTGCTTCTGTCGTTGCTCAGATAGCAACGCATGTTGCTATTCAAACATGGTTAGAAGCTGGATATTTTGTTTTTCGTTTTTCAATTTTGGATAGAGCTGTCCTAACATTCACCTTACGGATATTGCAGCTATTTTAGTGCTCGCGCGCGGATGAATTACTGTACTAGCACGTGAAAAGATCAGGCATTTGAGTTTTAGTTCTCATATAAATGATGCTCGGCCTCTTGGTATTTGACACAAATACAAATTCAAGGATCTGAATTTGACATAAATACAAAATCTTGTGTTTGGTATAGGCTTACGTTCTACCGCGGGCATAGATTCTCGCATTCAAACATCTGAATTTGGATGCCTGGATCGACGCGTGGCAGGAGGTACCACCTGAACGCGGGAAAAGTGAACAACATTCCCACAGGGCAGCATTCATGGACAGCGACCATAGGAGGTTGGGGACGCCCAACATGGTTGTCGCGAGGACGCTCCAGCCTAAAGGGGGGAGGCCGCTAGCCGTGCTGAACTACAAGCTGCAGCTTAGGTCTACGTACCATGCACGTGTTCATGTTTAGCTGGTGATTGAAATTATTAATTTTCTTTCACAATGTTGATGACTCACTGACTGACAATCCTACTTGGTGTTCATGAACCGGGACGGTTCATAAAAAGTGGGGAGGAATGTAGCGTGAGGGCCGGTTCGGTGCTCCCTCCTCGCTGATGCGAGGGGTGGTAGCGCACCACCCCTCGCGTCAGCGAGGGCCAGCAGTTCGCTGGCCGTCGGCCAGCTCGCTGCCGGCCGGGTGGACGGCCGGCGGCCGGCCAAGCGACCGGCCGGCCACCGGCCGGCCAGCCGCCAGCCGCCGATCGCGGCCTCAGCTGGATCGGCGGCTGGGAGGCCACGAGGGCCTCGAGGGCGAGGCCTCGTGGCCTCGTGCCCTCGTCCCCCCTCGCCCTCCTTGCAAATGAGCAAGAGAGGACGAGGGACAGGGGGAGCGAGGGGGAGGTCAAAGTAGCTGGCGCGAAATCGCCAGCGTGCCTCGCACGCTACGATTTTGCGCCAGAACGACAAAAAGAAACTCGAAGTTTGTTTATGACGAACTTCGACGTAAAACAAATGGAATAACTTGTGCGAACACACGAGTTCGAGGTAAAAACCCCTGGTTTGGGTCCCAAAACCAGGGGTTTGGTTAAAAACGGAAATGGGCCTCCGGAGACTCGAAATATTCGAGTCTCCCTGCTCTGGGTCGTTGACGACGATTGCCCCTCAGTCTTGCGAAGGGGGTAAACCCCTGACGCAGACTGAGAACGCCATTCTGCGAACTCCGACGACGACTTCAGAGCAGGAGCTGGAGATCCGGCCCGTTACAGCATGTGTCTATATGTATTTATATTCATTTCTATATGAACTTCTATATCCATATATGTTTTCATATGTTTTTTCCAATTAACATCTTAATTTATGTATAATATATATTCCTATATGCATACAACCATATGTTTATCTATATCCATGTCATTTTGTATATTGATATAGATATCTACATCTATGTTATACTTTAATCCATCTCTATACTTATATGTACATGTATATGTATGTCTACATATATACCTCTTTGTATATCTATATTGATGTCTACACCTATATCTGTATCTATGTACTTATGTTTATCTACATAAATACTTGTGTCTAGATCTATTTCTATATTTGTGTTTATTGTTATGTCTATGTCTATGTTCCTTTTTATGTCTATGTCTATGTCTATGCCTATGTCTCTATCATTTTCTTGTCCATGTCTATATCCATGTCTATGTTTTTGTGTTTGTCTTTGTCTATGGCTATGTCTGTCTATGTCTCTGTCTCTGCATTTTTTGTGTTATTCCTTAAATGTCCCCTTACATTTCTACATTTTTTCACACAGCAACGCAGCAACGAAACAGAACAAAAAGATGCCTACAGCGGCCACTAGAACTGTCCGAAGACAGTCCAGGGCTGCCGGCTGCGATCATGGCGCCGGCATCAACCGGCCGGTACCCCAGCGGGCACAACAGTCTCGCAAGGAGGTGGGTGTCTTCAAGGGGCTAGGGTTTGGAACGGCCGGTGTCTTCCGGCCGTTCGCCCCCTCACAGCGCGCGTCCCCCGGTCCTGCGTTTGGCGGGCCGGGGGACCCGCGAGACCTTGGATAATGCGATTTATGCTGCCAAGTCAGAAGCCAAGGCGATGAGGTGAGCATTAACGGAACTGCTCTCGTGACCTTGACGCAGAGGTGAAGACCCACGTTTAGTGAGGAGTGAGCTTAGGGCGCTCTTGCGCGACGCCATACCCAACTCGGAAAAGTCGATCATCTAACATTTGGGCGAAACAACTAGCGTACTAACACATGCAAAGATTTTTTAATAGGGGGGTGTGACCATATACCCATCGATTTCTTGTATAAGCCTCCCATATCCAGTGACCGCTCTTTAACGACGCCATATCCAGCGAGCAAACACTTTAACAACGAAACATCCACCAGGCGCAGAAAAACAACAACGTATCAAAAAAAAAGTGCGCAAACACCATGCCGTCGCTGCATGAAATGCAGCTTCGGATGGATGACATCATCACGTCCCTTGAACAATCACAAATCCCACGTTTGAGGTGTTCGTGATTGTTCGAGGGAGGGGTTTGCGTGGGGTTTGGGTGAGGGGTCCGAGACACCCCATGCGTTGAAAGGGAATCTGCTGGGCCCCGCTACCGCGGGGCCCAACAGATGCCCGCGCAAAAAACAAAACCTTCAACCCCGAATGTAATTCGGGGTTGGGTTTGAAGGTGTTTGTCTCTCAAACCTAAGGGGTTTTGTGTGCTATGGAAAAAATTGACATGGGCGTTTTCGCTCAATCGCGATCGAGCGATGACCCTTTGTTTTTCGATTTTTTAACATAAAACCCTACGATGTAGGGTTTTATGTTTTGCGCGGGCTCCGCCCGCGCAAAACATAGAAAACCCTAAATCGTAATAGGGGGTTTGCGCCTCGAAAAAAAAAATTTGAAAAAAATGGGTCATCGCTCGATCGCGATCTCGCGAGGGATCGAGGGTCGCAATCGAGCGACGGTCACATGACCCTCCTCGCCATGCTCGATCAGCGACGCATGTCGCTGATCGCTCATGGCGAGGGAGCCGTATACGTCGTCGTTATATTTTAAACTGCTGGATATGGGGGACATAAAATTCCGCACTTGGATATGGGGTGGTCCGCCCTTCGGGAATGTGGATATTAGAGCCATTTCGCCCTTTTTAATAACTCCGGAATGCATATTTTGTATTTGTGTCAAATTACTGCACTTTATTTTGTATTTGTGTCAAATTGTCCACTTTCCCTTTTTTGTACCTCGCGCCAATGCTGACTGGATTGTGTTGGATTTTCAAAGACAGGGATACACCGTTGGGAGATTTGCCAAGGCAGGATACTCCTACCTGGCGATACTGACAACGAGGCCGCGTA
>SZWC01013728.1:56629-78407 GCA_023375785.1 Penium margaritaceum | reverse complement strand
ATGTATATGTATATGTATATGTATATGTATATGTATATGTATATGTATATGTATATGTATATGTATATGTATATGTATATGTATATGTATATTTATATGTATATTTATATGTATATTTATATGTATGAGGATACGTCTATGAGTATTGTTATGTCATGTATAAAAATTTATATTGTATTTCATTTTAAGATACGTTTACTTGTATTTCTATTTCCATGTATATTCATGTGTATTAATACATGCTTGTCTCTATACATGTAATTTTACCGATATATTGTACGAATACCTATATAAACATGTATTTGAAGATAAATTATCAATATTTATTACCAAAAAAAATTAAATGTACTCTGGTATTATACCTTTTTGTTCTTGAATATATGTCCCACAACCACAAACTACATGAATTGTAAGTTACATTGTAATCAATGTAGATATTATTTATGAATACATGTTAAGTTAAATACATCAGAAAGTTACATTTATACGTTACAATATGTGGCAAAGGATAATTGTGCAAGTCGTTTCCTTTAAAAATATTGATTTTAAGAACAGAACTGAATGAAACGAATGTGTACAGGTAGTTGAGTATTATTCTCTACTACGGTGGTTCTGCGCATTATCTTGACATGTTGGATCAATATGTATGAATTTCTCTCTTTTCTCTTGACCGATCACGTCTGTGGTAGTTGGCCGACTGTGTCATGGGCGACCTCTTCTTCCCCTCCCTCGCTATTTTTTCTGTCTCCTTGTGCCAATTCGTTCATTGTCTTATGTCCTTTTCTCTGTTTGCATCGTTCATAACATCATTGATAACATTTTCTTTCAGAAAGACATGAATGGAGTTTCCTAATCCTTAGATAATCACGCTCAATTCACATCCCAAACACCCTATTTAAGTAACCCCATCCATGCCACCATCTTTAAACTACCCCATTGTCTTCTAGTCTTGGTTAGCAAACCCCATGTATGTCTCCGCTGGCCCAACCCCAACCTCTCTGGAGCCCGACAAGTACGCATGTATACGTAGGAAAAGGCATACTCATGTGCATGCTACACCGGAACAAGACCTATAGTTTTATGATTTTCTTACACAACTCGACTTTGAAGGATCCATGCAGGTAAATTCTAGACACTAAAAAACCACTGAAAAACCACAAACCCAAAGTTCAAGAGCAATATTAAATAACACAATTCAATGGGAAACACATTCATGACAACCTTCTCCATACACCTCTTTGTGTTTGTACTCAAGACGTCATGTTGCTGACATTATACTGCTCCATCCAAGAAAACAAACCATTCAGCTTCCTACCACCACCCTACATCCCCTTTGCCCGTGGCACATGACACCAAAAACTGAAAAAAACTACTTTGTAATATGTCCCGATATGCAACCAATTGTCAAAAACTTGCATTTTTTTAATTTTCTCCAAGACAAACCGGGCTTACCCAATATCCTCTTTGGACGGAGCAACCTTAATCAATTTACACTGCTCAGGGATATCACACGTGCCACAATCCTCCACTGTGTCTAGCAAGAACGATGGATACAACCCAAAATCAACCCTACCCTGTTCTTATCACAAATTTTACAAAGATCTTTTAAGGAAACCCTAACATATATACTCTATTCAAAATATCTACCAAGAGGTTGCAGAAGTCAGAATTTAAATTAGAGAATGCAATTTGAAGTCACAAGTGCCCCTCTATTGCGGAGTGCATGGAAAATCAGGGCTAATAATAACAATCAACTCATCCCATGTTCCACAGATGGCGGAAACATCCCATCCTCTATAACCTTTAACAAATTTTGGGTTGCCTGGTTCAATCTGCATGCTTGTTTTGGTGTCCAGAATACACCCCTGTTCACAAAGGTTGCGAGCAACAGACAAAATATGAAATCCTTGAGGACTTCAGAATCTTGCCATTGCATTATCAATCACTAATTCTCTGATGCTTGGGAAGGTAATGTTGATTAGGGAAACTTGTCACTTAATTCTTAATACTGTGAGAGAATTTCAAGGTTGATGTATCTGGCCAAAGAAAAAGCATAGTCCATTTATCAGAGTATGAAAATAATGATTGAAACATGCATAGATTATATTAATATATGAGCAATTCAATTTAGCTCAATCTTTACTTATTTCTTTCCATAAAACATAAAAAATATGACTTGTGAAGAAAATCAGTTTTGAAAACAAAACTTGCAAAAACTTTATCTCATCAATCCATAGAGCATGAAGCCAAGAATTTTCGGACAAGTTAATGAAATGTGGGATACAATTGTGGTATACAAGTGTGGCTTCAACGCTGCTTGCCAAAGTAAAAAGAATAATTTCAAGACATTTACCAATCTCAGACTCTATTTTTGAGGAAAAAAAGCCTAGAAAGTTTTTTTCAACCTTAGGTACAAGAGTCTTATAAAGAAAAAGTACTTGGTTGAAGAAAATATTTTTTGGCATTTCATATAAACATTTGTACTACCAAATTTTCTGATGCTAGTATCATCACAAATTTATTAGCTTGTGTACTCTTTCTATCAATATAAATTTTTTTCTTCTTGAGAACATGTGGGTCATAAAAATTTCAAGAATAATTGGTGATTAATGCGTTCACGGATAATAAAAGCAAGGTAAAAAATTATTCATACCCGATTCCATTAAGAAAGTATATCTAGCAGCATAATTTGGTAACCAACTTCAAGTGACAACATGTCATGATTTATAGGTGGAAGGATCATCAGTTGGACATACTGCAAAATATTATGGAAGGAATGCAAGGGAAAATTATTCAAATCTGTTTTGATTTTCTATAGAAAAAATACATATGCTTCAAGAACACAAACAGAATGCTACGGGCAATAGAAAATGGTAACTGTTAGAGGTACCACATTTTCTATATAAAGGTGTAGCTATAATTGTAGGAAGAAGCCATGGGATAGAAAATTATGGAAAATTAGTGTGATCAGAAAAAATCCACCCCAAAAAAATTCTTTCTCTGATTTAAAATAATTTCTTCAGAAGCTCATTGGAGGGTTATTCCCCTTCGTGTCAATCTAAGGGTAATTTTCATCAACAATATCAGAAAAATGAAACTAGATCTGGATATTAAGGATGTAAAGTTCCATTTTGACCTTATAAACAAATTTCATGCAATTACTTAAAAAACCCGGATTTTAATTTAGTCATACTTCATTCTACCTCAAGAGGGAATGTCGATGTAGTAAATGTGGCTGTTTTATGCCATAAATCTCTGTTTTGCTCTCATTCTCTCACTTGTGTTATTTTCTTGGCCTAGTTCTGTCTCAATGGTAAGGAAGGGTGAGTGAGGACTAGTTCACAACTAGGGCCCACGGAGGCTCTCAGCTTTTCATCAAGCCATCCGCTGAACTGAGAACTGGTGGTTGACTGATAGGTAGCCGGAAAGGCACCTAGCCCACTCCTGGAAATCCATCCAACAAGCCACAACATGGCTTGTAGCAAGCAAGTGGCTCACTGTCAGATGGGCCTCTGTGTGAAGAGAGGGTTGCCACCACCCATCCCCACATTCTCCGAGCTCAAAGAGTCCAATGATCCCTCTGGCTACATTCCTACTTGCATACTATGAATATTCAAAATTCATAAAGTAGAAGAGTTAGTGGGTGATAGTACAGCAAGTGATTGCAAAAGAAATTTAATCATTCTTAGCACCCTACAAAAACATGAATGAATACATCAACATGTAGACCTCAATTTAAGGTTGTGAATCAGCACGGCCACAAACTCCACCTTTTAGGAAATAAGAGATGTAAGACAATTTTTTTGTGATACCCAAGATCTCATGGATTTTCTTAGTGAATGCTTGCCAAAGGTACTGTTGTTCACTAAATTTGCATTTGGGCGATTCTTTCAGCCATACACCTACTTGTGCAACCTAGTAGCCTGCTTCAATACATGTTGATAACCTAAGTTAGTAAACTGCACTTTCGCTTCCATAAGTTGTACCAAGGTCCGAAACCAACTTAAAGAAAGAGATATTCTTTAGAAAGCCACAGCCAAATTGTATGCTCTTGGTATGTAAGGAATCTTGTACTTCTTGTTTGATTTAAGAAAGTTTGGTGTCAATTTATCCATTCCATATACTTTCTATGGAGCGAAAAAAGTGATATGGAAAACAACATGTATCATCAACTAAATGAAAGCAACACTTGGTGTGACATTGGCCATATGAATGCATTCACGGGAAGTTTCCATATTCATTCTGGTGTGCCCTAGGTGAATTCAACCAAAAGGAATTTGGTGCTTTGAACCATCCTGTTACCAACGTAAAAAAAGACCTTGCAAAGGCATGTTTGGCATGTACAATTTCTTGCTGCCTAGCCACCCAAAGGTGACCCTAAAACCAATCATAAAAAGGAGAATAGGACATTGAAAAAGAATCATCAAAAGAAACTTTATCCACTTTGATTTCTCTTTTAACCAAGAAAGAGGAGACCATTAGATGGGGACAACTCTATAGTATGGACAGTGTGGAACTGTTCACTGAGTGCTTCATCAAATCTTGTATTGGTGTTAATAATCTTAATTATTATTGGAAAGTTCTACATAAATTCAAATAATGACTTATAGGGTGCAATTATGGATGATAACAGTTTTCTATTGAGCATGGATGATAAGTGACATGCCAAAATTGCTTTGATACCACTCATTCATTCTTTTGCACAACTTACAATAGATCTTTCCATCTTGGTCAAATATGACATGGAATGGTAGGTCATGACACCTAAAAAAACCCTAAAATACAAGACGAGAGGTGTCCTCTAAGTTCACGTAATTGAATACAAGAATGAGATGGTTTATCTTTCTCATAAGGTAAACAACCAGTAGGAATGCAACATAGCCACGGTTCATTGTCAAGAGACCATAAATTAATTCCAGGTTAGAACAATTTGGTAGAGTCCATGGAATGAATATTTGTTGGAGTCTTAGAATTGTTTCTTACTAGCCTTGTTCATGATACAAACATCATATGACAGGACCAATTCACAGAAATTTACACTCCATTATGACCACTTATAATGTTTGAAGAGTGCTTTTCCCGCGTTTTCTACTCCCACGTGCCTTTCCTTAAGCAGGTCATCTCTCACATTTGGCAAGCAAAAACAGTAGGGATGGTGACAAATGACGACAAAAACTGTGAATACGATTCCCGACAATAATGGTAAAGGTGACCACAATGAATGTAATGGTGTACGATGCTGATACAACCTACCAAAGAGAATGGAACAAACATCCATAGTTTGTGACAATGGATAAAAACAATTAATCCCTACCATTAACAGCAAAGACGTCCGAGACAGTGGTAGAGGCATGGTTTTGTAGTGACAAAGGTGACATGGGCAACGATGTCTAAAACCAATGGTAGCAATAATGGTGATAATTGTACCTAATGGCAACAATGATTGAGAAAAAGAAGATAACAGATGAAGTTGATGGACGAAATGGCATAACCTATGAGACAATCGGATATGATGAAAATTGTAGTATATATTGCTAGACTCTAGGCTAGAATGGGCTTGAAATCATGTTGAAATATGGCGATGGTGGCAGGGGATAGAAAGAGAGGATGGACAAGAGTAAGTGAGAGAGAGAGAGAGAGAGAGAGAGAGAGGGTCCGAAATGAGACCAAGGACTCTTGGCTCTTATAAGTAAAGTCTCGTGACACTTCATTACATGCGCATAGAAGGTTCTTGAAGTTATGAAGGGTGGTGGCTCTCAAGAGCTAGGAGGGGTGGGAGCTTTTGAGTTTTGCAAGTAGGAGATCAAGTTGAGTGGTTTATCAAGGATATTGGGATCAAGATGATGAAATTATGATGAAAATGATGAAAATTGTGATGTAAAAAGTGTGATGAGAGAGCTGCGGGCTCATTATGGAACCACAACTCAGAGCCCTTGTGGAGGAAGCTCATTGAAATACTTAATTTTATATTGATATTACATCTTATCAAGTGTCAAAAGTGCAAGGACAGACGTATGTAAATACTGCAGAGCTTTGGTAGTGGAACATGTCCATGCCATCTTGAAGCATGAACATATGACATGGAATTCAAAATGCTACACCAGTTAACGCACAAACATTTTTTACAATGCATGACCCTTGTTAAGGAGGAGAGAAGTTAAGCACCACTCTTGCATAAGGTGAAATCATGCCTGGAAAATGAGAGTACAGCATAGCATAGATCTCCCTAGGAACCTAACATACATGGGTCAACCTACAGTTTGATAGAATGTAGGCAGCCCTCACAGAGGTGATCAGGCTCACCAAGAGCCACAAGTCAGGACCAATTCTATTTTAGAGACTATCTGTAGGTTGCAGAGACAAAAATAAGGCAGCATTTGAAGTTGTGTAGAGTGCATGAATTGCTGGTTTGGCTCATGGACGAGAAATTAAATTACCATAGCTCTCTAACAATCCTAAGTACACTCCATTTGGAACATGGAACTGGAAGAACCACCCTGTCAAAGTTCAGCTCCTAACACACTCCTAGTCTAACGGGATGAGCGGCAGTCACTTTCTCACACAAGAGAATTACCATCCCTACCATGCGCACAACCAATAATCTTGATGGGTACCATCCTCAAACCTTCCTGAAGGTCCTCCTACCGCCTTTTTACCTTGAAGGCCGCTCCAAACCTCCCTGGCCAATAATTCTGGCCGTCATTGTTTCTAGTAGTGCAGGAGCTGCCACTTGAACCAAGCCCACTGCCACCAAACTTTGAAAAACCATATCTCCCTCAAACGGGCTACAAATGAAGTTTTGTAAATTTCTACAGATTTAGTAATACATCCACTATGTGCTTGTTGTGCCTGATTATTTTTGTTGAGAAACCTAGTTTGGTCACTTTTGGCAACTTATATCCATCTTTCTCCCACTTTGCGAGAATAAAAGTTACACAGTTCCACACTATGCCCCGAGCTACTGAAAGTGATGAGCTACTAGCAGCTTGGTGATGAAATCTACCAGCATCATGCTTGAGGGGCAGAACTTGATGTGCACCACCTCCTTTGCCGTGAGCTCACATACAAAGTGGTAGCGCAGGTCGGTGTGCTTGGTTTGGCCATGGAACTCTGTTTTCTTCGTGAGTGCGATGCTGCTCATGTTGTCACAATAGATGTTCCTTGGAGTCTTCTGCTCCTGCCCAAGGCTTGCCACTAGCTCACAAAGCTACACTGCTTCCTTTGCTGCTTGGCTAAAAAAGACCTACCCTACCTCAGTGAAGGATAGAGCAATGCAATATTACTTCTTGCTCCCCCACCTGATTGTTGCTCCTCCAACCAAAGAAAACAGAACCACTAGTTGGTCTCCTTGTGTCCAGATCTTTGCCCCAATCGGCATTTCTCTAGCTGTTGAGGATGGGGCTATTGTTGCCATTGAAGGTGAGGCTAAGGCTGCTGCTGTCAAGGTAGCGCAACATATGCTTGACCGCCTCCCAATGGGGCACACCCAGTTTAGTGCAGAAGTTTTTCACAGTTCCCATGGCTTGGCTGATGTCGAGGCATGTGCCTATGGCTACAGCAACAACCTATCTGCTTGGTATGGTACCGCCTCCATGCGTTTGCTATAATGCTTGCCGCAAGGAGCCTACGTGAACCTCAGCTTCACTCCCACTTCTAGTGGTGTCGCCGCCTTCCGTGCACCTCCCATGTTTAAGCTCTTGATGATGTCGCTCACGTCAGTGCTCTACAATAGCTCCAAGGTGTGCTATTGCTGACCACGCTTCACTTGGGGACCCAAGTAGTAGTTTAGCTCTCCTATGTACTTCATGTGAAACCTGGCTGCAAGGGTCTGCTTAGAAAATTTGTGGAGAGATTTCGAGTCAGAAACAATAAGCAAGTCATCCACATAGAGTAGGATGATGACCTAGCTTTCAACCTGTGTGCGCCCATAGACCATATGATCTGCTTCGCTTCGCACAAAACCAAGGCTAGCCAGCTGCTCATCAATCTTCTCGTACCATGCACACGATGCTTGCTTCAGGCCGTAGAGTGCCTTCACAAGCTTGCACACATGATCCTCTTGTCATTCTACCACATACCCCTCCGGTTGCTCCATGTATACATTCTTCTCAAGGTCACTATTCAGAAATGCATGCATTGCATCCATCTGGTGCACCTCCAAGTCCATGGAAGCAGCAAGAGTAAGGAATGCACAAATGGAGATAAACTTTGTGACGGGTGCAAACGCCTCGTTCTAATCCACACCCTCAATCTGCATATACCCCTTTGCAACCAGCCGTGCTTTCAACTTGAGCATCTTACCATCAGCACCGTGCTTGTGTCGAAATATCCACTGTAGCTTATCACCTAGCTACCACATGGGGCTGTCACGAGAGTCCAGGTCTCGTTCTTCATGAGAACCTTGTACTCCTCGTCTGCTGCAACAAGCCAATCTTCTTAATTCTCTCTACGCATGTCTTCGCTGAATGTCATTGGGTCGTTGGCGAAGGTGAGGAAGAGGAGCTCGAGGTCAGAAGACTCCTGTGAAGATGGAAAATTGCACAGGTTTAGCAGCTCCTCCAACTGCCTCTGTTTTATTGCAAGGCACTCGGATTGCCACAGTGGCTCCATAAGACCATCTGTACCATGGTTGAGGCATGAAGGCCTCTGTGGAAGCTGTTTCCGTTTGCTTGGCTGCTCCTCCTTGTCCGGTTCCATTGCCGGCTGCTTTGCCTTTTGAGCTCCCTTTGTTGGCTTGTCACTACTTCCTTCTACTTGCTCCTCTTTAGATACAGGCTCTTCGGCTCCCACTCACTCAAGAGCCGATGCAACTGCTTCCATAGGGCTCCATGTCCAGTCCTTCACATCCTCCTTGAAAACCACTTCACGGATGTGGACAATGTTGTGTGCGGAGAGGTTGTATATGTTGTATCCCATGGTGTCATAGCCGAGGAAGATAGCCTTTACACCCTTGGAATCCTGGTTGTTGCGGTTAGCGGCAGGCACATGGAAAAATGCACTGCACCCAAACACATTTAGGTGCATGAAAGTTGGCTTGTGTCCCGTCAATGCCTCCTCAGGCGTCATTAGCAACATGGCGCGTGTCGGGCTCAGGTCTTTCAAGTACACGGCGGTGTTGACTACCTCCGCCCTGAATTTTGGCAAGATCTTGTCATCCTTTAGCATGTTGCGGGTATGATCCATGAGCGTGTGGTTGGCAAGTTCAGCTACGCCATTTAGCTGAAGTGTCACAGGTGACATTACCTTGTATCCCATCCCATGATTCTTGAGGAATTCGCAGAAGTCATTGTAGAGGTACTCGCCTCCGCCATCATTTTGAAGCACCTTCACATGCCTACCACTCTCATTCTGTGCAGCAGCCAGCCATGCCTTGTATGCATCGAAACACTCACCCTTCCCAACCAGAAAGAACACCCTCGCCTTCCACAATTACCATCAATGAACGTGAGAAAGTACAACTTGCCGGAGAAGGACTGTGATAACATGCGACCAGACATATTTGAATGCACAAGAGAGAGAAGCTCAGCTGCTGCCTTCTCCTCCTTAGAGAATGGAGAGTGGGCTTGATTCCCTTTGATGCAGCTCTTGCACACCGACGCACTGGGCTGCTTCACAGCCTTAAAATGCAGGCCGCACACAATCTGATCCATGGATATGATTGCACCAAAACTGAGGTGCCCAAGTCGGCCATGCCACAGGCCGATGTCATTGTCTCCCACTCTTGTAGCTTCTACTGAGGCAGCTCCCTTCTCCGATGCCTGAAAAAAACAGTAGAGGAGGTCATTGTCGTCTGCCTTTGCACGTGGCTGCATTTTCTAGCATGGAAACACTGTGTACCTGTCCTACGAGAGGGCAGAAACACATCGTATCTTATGGCTCGGAAATGGGTAAGCTATGAGTTGCTGAAGCTCTATAAATGCAAGTGGACCTCACTACCAACACCTACCACAGTCGGTAAGCATGCATGGATTGAAATCCAAGCCGTTTCCTGTCATGATGTTTTTCATCATTCGATTTTCTTTATTTTTCTCCAGTACATTATCTTCTGGAACGTGAACCAATCTTAATTAATCTCAATGTCAACGACTACAACCAATGGATCTGGTGAAAAACTCACTCTACAAGGAGGGAATATTTATTATAGCAAGTGTTCCATCTTCCCCAGTGACCTTCTTGTTCTTATGGAAAGAACTGATGGTGACTGCCGTAGCATATTTGGTGAAGTGGCAAGAGGAATGATCCAAGGCAACAGTGGCAATGTAATACCTTGTGAATGTACTACCTTGCAAGTATTTCCATGAGGGAAGCATGGTCTTTATGAAGTAATGTACAACATATCAAGAACATCGAATACAATGCCGCCTTCAAGGCTTCAGATTATGAAGCTTTGGCAATGCAATGGATTGACCACTGTGTTTGCTATCAAAGCATAAGGCAAACAAGGGAACTACATTCAAGAAGTAGAAATAAATTTGAGATTTTTTGTTTGTGTTACCCGGTGGGGTTCTAAACATAGAAGACAATTCAGATAAATGAATGTAAAGGATTTGATTTAAAGCACGGGCCGTCATGGATCAAGAACCAGGAATCCTCAAGACAAAAATATACCAATGGATTTGACGGTGTTCACGGAAGAAATCACGTTTTAGAAGCAAATTTTTAGACAGTTTGAGAGCATGCTATAATAAAAAAAAACATAAACCATGAATCCTCAAAACGTCTTCTACAAATCATATTCTAACCTTTACATTCACGTCTCAGGTACTACTCACGGATATCCTTTTTCGGAAATCTGAAAATCTACAATGCCACACATGAACATGAGGGGAACTCCATGTTCATGAGTACATTTTTCACAAAGGGGAAAGACTCACGTTCAACTACCATCATTTTGAGGAAGCATTCATAGCGTGGAGACTCATGGAACTAGACAAGGAAATTACCACAACATGGCTTTCATTATGGAGGGTCACCATGATATGCAAGATTGAAATCTTGCACCCCTCCCAATACACAAAACATGTACAAACATACTTATTGTGGCAAAATTCACCCCGCACATAATCGTATAAATGAATTGATCATCCCCGAATAAACATTGAGTGAAGAAATAAAATAGCATTAGGGCATTTCCCATCTCCCACCTTCAATCTTCCCTTTCTCACCCAACAGATGAGCTGCACTAAGCTTGTTCATTACGGGATAGAATAATGGCATTCTTTGAAGAGCATGGTGTACTTGCCAGTGTGGTTTTCATGGCAGTGTCTGAAGGGGCCCACCAAAAATAATGTCGTGGATTTGGTGCACTACACTCAGGAATTTGGGTGACATTTTTCCATGGCTTGTTGTCTTGTTCTTGTTGGTGGCTCACCCTGCATCACTAGCCAAATGCATGGTACATGATCCATCAGGGAAAACCACCTGCATTTTTTGCATAGTGATACTTGCTCAACCACCAACCACTAACAAAGTTTCCAGGGTCTCCTTTGGCTGGGATACATGCATTCATATCTAGGTCTGGGTACCTTTGTACCTCATCCCTCATAAAGAGGGATGATGTACAAAGGGTGAAAATGAAATAATAGGAGAAATTATTTTGTGTCGGAAGAGAACATGTACCTAACCATGATTAGACTGGTTGGGGATGGTGTAGAACCGTTTTCTATGTTTGATAGGGGAGTCATGTGATAAACTTCCAGAAGAGAATATTCATGAGGCTAAGGACTATATCAAGTCCAATATTGGTAGGAGTTGAGTGGGGCCATCATCTACAAAGGACACAGATACTTCGACCTCTCTATCACTGCTCTAGGATTATAGGTCAATTTCACATGGAGCTGTTCCACTGGGTGTTCTATTTTTAAAACTGCCTTAAGTGGATCATATTTGAGGGTCACTTAATGGAGGATATCACTGCTTTCTACAAGCTCTCACATATGATTCATCAGCCCGGAATGATTCAATGAGAAATATTCATATTGAAATTTGTACTGCTAAGTGAATCAAGCAGTAAACACTGTTGGCTCACCAAATGTCCCTCATTTATTTCTTCTTTGTGTTTTCATAAAGGATAAATGAAGGATATGTACTACAACCCTACGCACATATCCTTGTGATGATAGGTCACTATACATGTACACAATAATAAATATTTGTGTATACTGGTTTTGGGTCAATGTGCCATATATCTATGCTCTTTCTCCATGTTCACACAGTTTTGTTGCATACTATTATGGAAGGAGGGTGTATGTCACATGATTGTGTAGAAGACTATTTGCCTCCTAAATGAGTTGATACAGTGGCTAGAGAGAGGTATGGTTACTTGTAGGCATTTTATACACTATTAGATGGGTGTATAGGTACCTGAATAGAAAGGTATCTTCCTAGGATGTTACAAGGATTATAATGAGATTTTTGTTATTTAGACCATTATACCTCTGGTAAGAGTTTATTGCAACACCTAGTTTGCATACACAGCATAATAGACCTCCTGCATTGTCCTGCAGGTTTTATCCTACATATACGGGACAATTTCATGTATGTACAAGACAATTTTGCTCAGATGGGAAACTTGATCGGATGGGTCTCCCCCCCCTCCCTACGGAGTGTACGAGGCAAGTGTATGAGGATTTGAATGTGGTGGAAGTAAAAAACCATACACAAGTATAAATTCCTTGAATATATCTGACACGAGTACACTAGTGTCTATTTTCAATACCCCCTCCCATAAACCGTCTCATACACTTGTCTCATACATTTTATTGGTTTCTGGAGGGGGTGGGAAGACCGGTTTGTCAACGTTTCTTGGTCTATCCCCCCTTCTCCCCCCTCCCCCCCCCAGTGTATGAGGTAAGTGTATGAGGGGGTGTATGTGGTAGAAGTCGCAAATTGTAAACAAGTGTGCATATCGTGACTTAGAAGATATTCTCTCACGAGAATAAACTATTGTCTTTTTTAATACCCCCCACATACACCGTCTCATGTATTCACCTCATACAAATATTCTGTTTTGGAGGGGAGGACTGGTCCGTCAGAATTGCTCGTTCCCTGTCCCCCTCCCCTCCCCCCTTGCAGTGTATGAGGTGAGTGTATGAGGGTGTGTATGTGGCGGAAGTCGCAAAATGCACACAAGTGTACATCTCCTGACTTCCTAGAAATTCCCTCACGAGAGTACACCAATGTCCTTTTTAATACCCCCTCCCATACACGCTGCCTCATACACTCTTCTCATACACGTTTTTCTGTTTGGGAGGGGGGGACGGGTCTGCCAATATCGCTAAGTCCCTCTCTCCCCTCCCCGGAGTGTATGAGCCGAATGTATGAGGCGAGTGTATGAGGGGTGTATGTGGCAGAAGTCAAGATATGTACACAAGTGTACATGTTGTGATTCCCAAGAAATTCTGTTACGTGAGTACACTAGTGTCTTTTTAAATATCCCCCCCACATTCACCGTATCATACTCACCTCATACACATTTTCTTTTTAGGGAGGGTGGGACGGGTCTACCGACATTATTCGGTCCATCCTCCCCCCCTTCCCAGGAGTTTACGAGGCGAGTGTATGAGGGATTGTATGTACCAGAATTCACGAAATGTACACAAGTGTAAATCTTGTGACTTCCTGGAAATTCTCTCACGTGACTACACTGGTGTATTTTTTAACACTTCTCCTGCAACACTGCCTCATACATTCACCTCATACACTTCTTCTGGTTTTTTCTTGGAGAGGGATGGGTCCGCCAAAATCGCTCGGTCTCTTCCCCTCCTCCTCCCCCCAAGTGTATGTGGTGAGTGTATGAGGGGGTGTATCTGGCAGAAGTCATAAAATTTACACAAGTCTGCATGTTATGACTTCCTCGAAATTCCCTCACGAGAGTACACTAGTGTCTTTTGTATCTCCCTCCTACATACACTACCTCATACACTCACCTCGTATACGTTTTCTGTT
This sequence comes from Penium margaritaceum, assembly GCA_023375785.1. Taxonomy (NCBI): domain Eukaryota; kingdom Viridiplantae; phylum Streptophyta; class Zygnematophyceae; order Desmidiales; family Peniaceae; genus Penium; species Penium margaritaceum. Next base: position 64,460 of record SZWC01013728.1, on the reverse strand, counting down.
TTGGAGGGGGTGAGACATGGGTCCGCCAACATCGCTCCCCCCTCCCCCTCCCGGAGTGTATGAGGCTAGCATGTGAGGGAATGTATGTGGTGGAAGTTGCAAAATACACACAAGTGTAAATTTCGTGACAGCCGGAAATTCTCTTACGAGAGTACACTAGTTAATTCTTTTATATCCCCCCCTACATACATCGTCTCATACACTCGCATCATACACTTTTTGTTTTTGGGGAGGAGAGGGACGGTTCTGCCGACATTGCTTGGTCCATCCCCTCCCCCCTAAGAGTATGAGGCGAGTGTATGAGGGGGTGTATGTGGCGGAAGTCGCAAAATGTAAAAAAGTGTACGTCTTGTAATTTCCTGGAAATTCACCCATGAGACTACACTAGTGTCGTTTTTCATACTCCTCCTAAATACACCACATCATACACTCCCTTGCTACCACTGGGTATAGCATAAGCCCGGGTAAGATAAACAAATATAACGCACAACCTCGGGTGGAATCGGGGGATGGTTTTATTTGCAGTTTGGCTGTTCGAGTACCTTGTTTGGAAGCGGTTTGTATTGGGGGGTCCAAGAATCCTTCATACAATAGAAGGGAACCTGCTAAGCCCCGCGGTATCAAGGCCTAGTAGGTTCATAGGCAAGAAACAAAAAAAACCCACATTCTTGGGTGTAAGTAGGGGATGCGTTTTTGTGCCGAAAAGACTCTCATGGTCGAGAGAACCCCATTCACGAGATACAAAGACAACCGTACATTAATAAGTAAGTTACTTTATTTCATAGGTGACAAGGTATGCAATTAAGGAATAAAATAGGTCACCTATTTTTCCACTAAGTGTTTCTATCATATGCAACAAAATATGCAAAACATTGTTGGTGCCAGGAAATGAACAACTGTCAACCATGAAACTTCTATGAAAGTACCTAAGATGTCAACATAGTATGTACATTGGAACATGAATGCATGTTTTGAGGGTTATTAGTCATAAATGGCTAGAGAGTGTTGATACGCTGGATAGTAACGATCTAGAAAACGGGTCTCGACATGGGAGGTCGCCAACCGCTCTTGATATTTCAACTAGGATAACACATCACCCTCAAACGACGGATCCACACTTTAGGTTCATTCAGTTTGCAACCTCACGAAGTCCGCATGAAGGTCTTTTGTGTCTACCCTTGGTTGGATACTCTGTGAGGAGTCTCAAAGGTAAGAACCGTAAATGTAATCATGCAGGGTACAGGTTTTTGTACTTGCAAAGGTTGGATATTGCTTCTACTTGCAGTGGCACCATAGGAGCCAACCTCAGCCTACAGTCCTAATTGGAGCGTCCTAAGACCGCCAAGTGTCATCCTCAAGGCAGGCTCTAGTAAGCTTCCTAGAAGCTTCCTGTCCCATTCTGGGCCACAAAGAAAAATGTGGCCGTCGTGGGGTTTGAGCCCGCTACCCATGAGCTCTGGCACCTGTCCCAACTAGGCCAGAAAGTTGTGTTTCATATGATGATCTCCAGGGGACATACCCATTATGGGCAGTGCATTCCTGGCCTATCTCAGAACAGACCAAGGGGATGTACTCCATAGAGCAGTGCATGTCTTGTCTTTCTGTGCAACCAGGCAGCTAGCCAGTGCACAAGGTGCATGCCATTTAGCAAATCTTCCCCTTGCACCTTCGTCCATCTTTCACTTACTGGGCTCCATCAATGCCTTGGGGCTCATCCTTCCTCTGTCGCACTCCTCATGCCAAATCCAGGAATGCCTATAGAGTCCCTCTCCAGCGGCTTGGTCATGTAGTCAGCAAGCATGCTCTTGGTTCCGTAGTGCTGCAAGTCCACCACGTCCTTCATGACCAGGTCATATGAGTAGTGGTAACGTATGTCGATGCGCTTCGTTCACTGGGAGATGATCTCATCTTCAGCCATGGAGATGACTCTCATGTTGTCCACGTGTAGGACCGTGGCATCCTTTTGTGACACTCTCATTTCGCTAAGCAAGTTGTGCAGCCAATGAGTCTCCTTGCACAACTCAGATAGAGCTACGTACTCTAATGCAGTTGTGGACACAAAAACAAAATCCTGCTTCCTGTTGGCCCATGAGATGACAGCGCCATTCAAGATGCACACGTATCCAGAGGTGGATTTCCGGCCGTCCAGACTTCCTCCCCAGTCGCGTCGGTGTAGCACTTCAGGCGGAGGGGGTCGGTGCCTTCTTGGCCTCCAAGGACGAGGCCCATGTGACATGTCTTCTGCAGGTAGCACAAGATGCGCTTGACCTTCTGCCAATACTGTGACCCTGGGTTGGCCACGAACTTGCTCACTTTTCCCACAGCATAGCAGATGTATGGGCGAGTACATACCATGGCGTACATGATGCTACTCACGGCGTTCTGTGAGTAGCATCATGGGGGGATATCTTGCATCTCCCTACGTTCTGCTTCATTTCTTGGCGACATTGAGGCCTTTAGTTTTGCATTGGTCATCATTGGGGTGCCAACAAGTCTGCACTCTTCCATGTGATAGCGCTTTAATACCTCACCTATGTATTTGGTTTGGTTGAGTTTGATGGTGCCTGCTGCATGGTTGTGGTGGATGGTAATCCCGAGGTAGTACTCGAGAGGACCCATGCCCTTCGTTTTGGACCTTTTGTTGAGGTCAGACTTCAGCTCATCCAGCAGCATGACCGAAGACAAGCAGATGGTCAGATCATCTAGATACGCTACAATGAGCATGAGCACACTCCCATCATTGCGCATGTACATGCTCGGATAATTTTGGCAACATGCGAAGGAGAGAACGGCCATGAAACCTTCCATCTCTTTGTACCATTTCCTTGGGGCCTGTTTCAGCCCGTAGAGCGCTTTCACCAACTTGCACACATTGCCTTTAGGAGCTTTGACTCCTTCAGGCACCTCCATCAGCACGTCCTTGTCGAGCTTCCCATAAAGGAAAGCTGTCATAACGTCCATCTGGTGTATTTCCACGTTCTTTACGGCTGCAATGGCAAGGAGATGGAGAGAGTCGATGGAGGCAAAGGTATCAACGGGTGAAAATGTCTCATCATACTCAGAGCCTCGGCGTTGAGAAAACCCCTTTGCGACTACCTTCGCCTTGAAATTTTCGATTTTTTCGTCTTGCTTCTTCTTCACTCGGAGGACCCACTTGGATCCCACCATGTGGGCCTTGTCGGGTCTATCCACCAGTACCCATCTGCAGTTCTTGGCAATGGACGTGAGCTCGCTTTCCACTGCCTCCTTCCACTTGGTCGCATCTGGGCCATTCATGACCTCCGTCACTGTGGATGGCTCTCCCTGAGCTATGCACGACCGGCTAAGGCCAGTCCAATCATCCTCATACCGCAAAGGTTCTTTCTTTGGTTGAAAACTGCACTGGGGTGCTGTTGCGGTGCTTTGGTGTTGGTGCTACCACAGGTGGTGGTGTGTCGTCGTCGTCGTCGAAAGAGTTGTCGGACTCCAAGTCAGACTCGAAAGCCCCGGACGCCTCGGTATGTGCGTCTATGTTAGATGCCATGTCATCCTACGCACCTGCTCTCCCATTCCCACCACCTACTGGCAAAACAAGCTAGTTGTCGGGTGCTTGGTCTCCAAAATCAAGCAGCATTGTCCACTCTCCCGCCTTGGGAGTGAGGATGATTGGACTGGCCCAGGTTCAACAACTCTCTCTTTCTAAGGATGCGTTCGTCCAACACAAATTTGCTGCTCCTCACGAGCTTGCCTACTGCCTGGTCCCAAAGCCTATAGGCTTTGTCTCACGTGTCGTACCCAACCATGATGTACTTTTTGGCACGTGCATCCAGCTTGCCTCCACCTTCTCCCGTTTGGATCTTCACCCATGCAGTTGACTCGAACACCTTTAGATGACCATGATTCTTGTGGGGTCTTTAGCTGCTTGTCCTGCTCCTTTCCACGCTTCCACAAGGAGGTTGCTGGTGTGAGGTTCAAGAGGTAGCAGGTCGTTATTGCAGTTTCATCCCAAAAGCAAAGTGGGAGCTTGGCGTCGAAGAGCATGCTTTGCACCATGCCGAGTAGGGTCTGGTTCATCCTCTCGGCAACGCCACAGCTTTGGGGGTTATAAGGGGTGGTTTTGTTGTGGCGGATGCCATGATGCTTGAGCCAAGGCTTGCATGCCTCGTACTCACCCCCGTTGTCACTTCGGAGCGTCTTCACTTTCTTGGACGTTTACCTCTCTATCATGTCGATGAACTCAAGGAGATTCGCCTTGGTCTCTCCCTTTTCTTTTAAGAAGTAGATCCACAACTTGCATATGTGGTCATCGATGAAGGTCAGGAAGTACTTGCTTCCTGCGTTAGACGTCGTACAAAAGGGTGCGCACACGTCATTGTGGATCAGGTCCAAGATATTCTCCGCTCGTTGACCTCTCCCAAACGACCTCTTCTTTGCCTTTGCTTGGAGGCATGGTTCGCACAATGTACATCCTTCACCATGATTCATGGTAAACCCTTTTATTCCGCAGAATACCTCTTGCTCATGCATCTTCTGTAGCATGCTGTTGGCCACGTGGCAAAATCGCCGATGCCAAAGCTTAGCGTCAGTTTCCTTGGTTGATGTGGCGGCCGCAGCGGTCGCCGGCGGTGCATCCTTTGGCTTCGGTACCACTGTCTTGGTGGCACATGCTAGTCCCTCATCCGACACCTTGGTCACTTTGGTTTGAAGCACGTAGAGGCCATCAAATCTTGGAACTTGAAGCATGAATTCGTCTTTGGTGTACAAAATTTTGATGTTCTCATTTTTTCAGGGCCACGGCTTCCTTGCTGGTGAACACCACTATCATGTTGGTGTCGGAGATTTGTGAGACCAGGGATGGCAAACCACGCTATAGTGTACCGGCGGTATAACATACTGTGCTATTTTGACTTAAATGTGTACCGTACCGCGGTATCGATGTTCTTGCTGAAAGTAATGCGGTACACAAAAAAAATATTTTTTGGGGGCGTTATTTGGTGGTTATCACGTTATACCATCAATACCACGGTACTCTGAACATTTCTTTGTTTTTAACCACCATCATGAAGTTTTGACGCCCAAATCCACTTTATCTATCATCCACACTCTTTATTCGTCGCGTCTGTAAAAATTGCCATGCTGTTTTTGTCATTTTGTGGCGATTTGGGCTTCAAATCTCTTTGAGTAAAACGGTACGGTACTGTTGTACCATACTGCGCTACTGATGCAATATCCCAGGGGGTTACTACCGATACCGTGCTGGTACCATGACATTTAATACCGTACCACGGTATGCTCCATACCACGGTACAATAACGCGCGTTACTGCGTTATCGGTACTACCGCTGCCATCCCTGTGTGAGACCAACAATAGGTTTGCTTTGAAGGAGGACATGTACACCACCTTTTGAAGATTGACCGCCTTCTCGGCACTGTTTATGTTGAACATGATCACCTTGTACCCTTCGCCCATGGCTTGGACGACGCCGCCGTTTGCACACGTGATGCTCATGTCACATGCGGCCATGAGGATAAATCCACCCTTCTCTTTTGAGGAGTGGTGGTTGGTGCCCGAGTCAAGGGCGAATGCCTCGGGCCTAAGGAGCGCTATCCCCTTCATGGGCAACCCTTCAGCCATCATGTTGATGAGCTCCTTCTTCTCCTTCCCACCTTTGTTCCCGCCTTCTTTCCTAGGACTACAGCAGTCCCTAGGACAGTGCCCAGCCTGACCATAGTTGTGACAGTTGCCAGGCTTCTTGAAACTCGTCCTGCCACCTTTGTCTTTCCCTCCACCGCCACTGCTTCCGCTGTTGCCTTGACTTGAGCCAAAGCTTGCACCTTGTCCACCTAAGCGAGAGGCATAGGCTGAAATGTTTGCCTCACTGCCACTTCGTCACATGGACTCGTTGCGGGCGTGTTCAGCGACAGCCTCATACGTCAGATCTTTCTCCTTCCAACCGCCAAATACGGTGATCAAGGATCCCTAGCTTTCCGGCAGTGCCATCAGAAGGATCATAGCACGCATGTCAGAGTCGAGATTCCATTCCATTTTCTTGACCTCTTGTAGTACGTTGTCAAACGACTACAGAAATGCAGGTATCCATTCTCTTTTGCTCACCCTCATTGAAATCAACCTTTGGAAGATGAAGAGTTGGTTTGCTAGGGCGTTTGATTGATGCACGCGTGAGAGTTTTGTGTAGGTCTTGGTAGCCAATGTGCATCTTGTATTGTGGGAGTGTTGAGTCTTGTTGACTGATGTCACAAGTATGGTGAGAGCCATGTTGTTCTTCATCGTCCATGCTGCAAGGTCAGTTGCATGCGTAGTCAATGTCACATTGGCATGTGCTGTCTTGGTCCCTTTTAGGATGTCGAGGTAGCCACACACATTCATGACAATCTCAAACTGCCATTTCCACAAGGGAAAACCTGTCCCTATGAATTTTGACATACCCGCCTCGAGACGGGCTTTAGTCGGATCCGTAGTTTTTTACGGTTTCTCGTCTTCTCTGCTTCATTGCTACTCTGCTTCGTTGAGGCCGATGAGGCTGATGAGGCTGCTGGCTTGACAGTTGTCAAAGGTGCAGTTGGTGCCATTTCATACCTCTCCTGCCAATGATTGCCTAAGGCGATGGTGCCATTATGAGAAAAACAGACTCGGGTTGTACCACCTTCTAAAGGGGTAGAGCTTTACCCCATTGGGGCTTGAGGGTCTTGTCTATCACAGACAGAGCTATTGCTTGTACCTAGTCTGCAACGTGCACACACCCTACCTGAAGAAGTCGATGGAGCCGATGGAGCAGATCGAGCCGTCCGATGTTCGTGTCCCTGTTGTACCTGTGCGCCATACAAGACCACGTGCGAGTCGGTCTTGGAAGCGTGCATTCGAACCAGGAGTGTGGACCCATAACCCTTTGTCAATGCGCCGGATAGCAACGTTGTAGAAAATGGATCCCGACATAGGAGGCCACAAACCGCTTTTGGTATTTCAACCAAGATAACATATCACCCTCGAACGTGGGATCCACAGTTTAAGTTCATTTAATTTGCAACCTCACGAAGTCTGCATGAAGGTCTTTAGTATCTACCCTTGGTTGGACACTCTCTGAGGAGTCTCAAAAGCAAGAACTGTAAATGAATGCATGCAGTGTACATGCTTTTGTACTTGCAGAGGTTTGCTATTGCTTCTGCTTGCAGTGGCTCCACGGGAGCCAACCTCAGCCTACAGTCCTACTGTCCTAAGACTGCCAAGTGTCATCCTCAAGGCATGATCGAGTAAGCTTCCTAGAAGCTTCCTGTCCCATTCTGGGCCACAAAGAAAAATGCGGCCGTTGTGGGGTTTGAGCCCACTACCCATGAGCTTCGGCACCTGTCCCAAAAAGGCCACAATGTTGTGTTTCCTATGATGATCTCCAAGGGACATACCCATTATGGGCAGTGCATTCCTGGCCTATCTCAGAACAGACCAAGGGGAAGTACTCCATAGAGCAGTGCATGCCTTGTCTTTCCGTGCAACCAGCCAGCTAGCCAGTGGACAAGGTGCATACCATTTAACAGAGAGAATGATAGACACACAAGCAGGGGACATGGACATAGAGGACAGAGTTGGGAGGCATGAGAGAGAGGAGGTGGGGAGGAGCCGGGACAGAGAGGGGCACAGGAAAGTTTTGGAGCAAATTGGATCATTCGCTATGGACGGTCTCATGATGTCCAGTGCGGAGGAGGGGAAAGGAGACAAGAGAGCTGGAGACAGGCCAGGAGGGAGGGGGGAGGGGCGATGCCATACATTGTGACACAACTTCAGGGATAGACCAAGTGAGGGATGAGGAGGAGGTGGAAGCGGATCTGGAGAATTATC